>JAHLSL010013433.1:1186945-1223204 GCA_025920805.1 Petroica traversi
CCTGTGGTGCTGGCAGTCGGGCTAAACACCCGGCTTTAAGAGATAATGTTGTGTGTGCGGCTTCTCTCGGCTCCCCAGAGACACGGGAGCGCTTATCTTCGAGGCGAAATGCGAAGAGGCGGTTGTAATTCTGAACCGTAACTTAGGTGTTTGCTCCTTATTTAGAAATTAATATACTTACAGGGCATTAACCCTGGGTAGTTGAATTGTCTCTAATTTGAAAGCTTGCAGTGTCATCATAATCTGTTTCATCGTTGCCTTCCCCTCCTCCTCCGCCTCCCCTTCCCCAAAGAGGCCTGGTGGAGCCTTCCATCTATTCTTCCTAAAAATAACACAAAATAAAACTAAAATAACTTTTAAAAAATCTGGAGATCAGTGCTCCCTCAGTGATATGTATGAAAGAACAAATAGACAAGGCCCTCAGAGAAACACTGAATGTGTTCGTATATGCTGAAGTCCCCAGCGTTTTGCTGTATTTGTAAGTAAATGAACCTTAAAGCTGTAATGTATTTCATGTCGGCCCTTGCATTTCTGTTAGTTAAATTTTGTCATATTTCATTGATTGCTGAGAGGTAACATTACTCTGACTGTTTTTCATATATTCCTGGAATAATATTTTTAGGTTTTTATGAATGCCTATTCAAGCTATAAATTGCTGTATTTTTCTACACACATGCTTTATTCTTGTTTTTTCAATATGCTGTGAAAACCACATTGCTCTGGTTGAAAGTTACGTAGAGCACGTCCCCAGGAACTAGAAAACAGGATTTCCTTCATTCCCAATTCCTGTAACATTCTTCTTTTCACCGTTATAATACTGACTCTTGGATTGTGAACTGGCTAGCTTATTACAGGACTAATTTCAATAGCTAGCCTGAAGATCTCTTGGTGCTCACAGGTGTCAATCCACCCTAATTTCTGGATTCTGGACAGAATGCCTTTGTAAGCCACACATTTTGTGTTAGCACCTCCAGTGCAGCCTACTTGCCAAAACATTTCCAGGAATCTGAGAAACTGATTTATTACAATACCTAAATAAGCACTGAGATGGAGTAGATTTTTTTATTTCTTTTCTTTCAATATTCTTTTTACTCCAGTGCATGCCCAGGAAAAAAGAGGATGTAATAGTGTGAGGTAGATCTAAATTACCATCTTCAAAGTCCTGAGCAATTGGCCTGTTCCATTTGCTGAGAAAAATGAATGATGCTTTAATTTTGGTTTTGAGCTTCAACTCAGTAATTTTTAAATACAAATAATAATAGGAGAAGAGCCTGAAAAGTCATATGGCCCTTGAAATGTGATATTAAGAGATTGTTGTCTTTCACAAATTTGGGCCTCTACAGATTTGTTTGAATGTTCAGTGTGTTGAACTCTAAATTGGAAAACTAATTGCATATGAGACATTTTGTGGGGCCTTCTTCATAGCCCTTAGATTAAGTGGAAGAATTTAGACTAAATAATGCCAACTTCACGTAATTGTTTTACATGCCTGTGCTGTTTCAGGTTTTCACTCACCCTGTAGAATGTTCAGACACTGTTTTTGTGATGTGTAGTGTCTGAAACTATTGAAGCATACTGATACATTTTGGATATCAAATAAGCAAAAATACAAATATGAGGAAAGATATTGCAAAACCTGGTGAGTATCGGGAGATATTTTTAGCTAAATAATGCAAACTTTTTTCAAAATTACTTAGATTGCTGTTTTCAGCATAACCCTGAGTTTTTACTTTATGCCTGTTTGCCTTGCTGAAAACGATTAAGTCAGCTTTACGTAATGCACAGTATACCTTTTCTGGCTCTCGGCCTTCTCACTTTGTCCTGTCCAACTTGTTTGTGTACAGGTTTGGATCACATTTATGAAAAGCTGCAAATTGAAGTTCAGTGACTGAAATACTTCTAGCTATGAAGTCGGTTTGGGTTAGGTTTTTGTTGGTGTAATTCTGTAAAGAGGTTTTGGTGAATTTGGTGAATGAAACACCTTTAAGATGTCATTAATCACGACAAAAATACTCTGGATTAAAAGTCTAATTTTTGGGTTTAGAATGGCTGAGGTTTTGGTGGTTTTTTAGTTTTAGTATTGTGTACAAGTGAAAGTCATAACAATGCAAAGTTCTGAAAGTACAGAAAATTGATACAAAACTACTAATGTACTTGAATGTTGCAAAAGTAGTTATTTAGAATAGTGCAATCAAATGACAATATACTATGACTTCATGCATATTTTTGAAGAGGACTGAATATTAAATTGCTCTTATTTAAATGTCGTAGTAAAAGATGTAAATTGTGCATCTTAGCCATTATATATATTGTCAAAGCTTGTAACATAGGCGTTGGTATTAATCTTGCACATGATACCTTACAGTAGCATTTAGGAGTGATTATTGAATTTTCAGCCAAGAATGCTTACTTGCTGTAATTCTGGGGAAATGATAATAATTTCTTTCAGAAAATACTCTTTTGGTTAGATTTTACATCGGGCATAAACTGTAGAAAATACACCATAATTAAATAGTCAAGAATTATCTCTCTGTTACACACAGGAAAGAAATTTCCATGAGTAACCCATTCCGATATCATCTGTGGCAGTCTCAAATGTATTGTAAACAGCTTGCTTGAGGACTTCTTCTCTCCTGTACAGAATAATACCCCCTTCTAACTATCTAAAGTGATATAACAAACTCCTATTAAACTTGCATTAAACTTGTCTTAATAAACGCCTAAAATATTAAAATCTTTCAATTTAGGTTCAGTTTACCAGATGTGAAATGTAATTGTTAATTTCATCATGGCCATCTTTGCAAAACATGTAATAATCTTGGTTTGTTTCTGTGCCCCCCAACTATTTTAATTTGTTACAGCTTTACGGACAAGTCCAACCAACTTTAATGCTGTTGATTTCAGTATTACATTTTCTGTGAAAACCCCTGCGAGGGTGGGAACAAGTGCATGAGGAAATGGGCACGTCAATCTCAGTGGTTCCCATGACCTAATATTTTTCTGAGAAGATCATGACACGTGTCCAACATGAGGGAAAGTGCATCACCATTGCCCTTGCTTTTCTATTTATTACAAATATTATTTGAAAATTTGACAGCCATGGTACAAATGCAGGAGGTCACAGCACATTTTTTCATATAATGAAAAGCATGAGTCTTCAGATTTTTCAGTGATGATTCTTTAATATCAGAGAATGTGTATGGGGGGGTCTATATTGTTTTATACCTAGTAGTTGTGCATGGGTTTGCTTTTTGGGTTAGCAAACAGAAAGATTGTTGCTGTTTGAGACAGTGCACCCATGGTGACTGAGTTAACAGTACTTTGGTTCAGGCCACACTGGCAAACAGGCCTGAGTGAAATCACCCCTGGTGTGCAAACCCTGCAAACCTGTGCAAAGTCACACCTTCTTGGGGACTGATGTCCTGAGCCAGAACCTTGTCTGGTCTGGGACTGGGAAGAATGAAGCTTTCCTATGTTGGCACAACTATGCACACACCAGAGGGGTGTTTGGCTACAAGGCTGTCATTTCACACTACAAGTGTCTACAGTCACCAGAGCCCATTGAGCTCTCCCACACCGAGACCTCTCAGAGTTACCTCTCAAGAGTGACACATTCCCTTACCCTGCATTTGATGTCTACAATGAGGGATGACATAAAAAGGTCCAAAACTATATTGTAGGCAAGCCAATTATTTGTCATACACTAAGTACTAGGTTGTATGACTGCTGTTATTCATTGTTTAATACAATATTCGGTTGACCCCACAACATTGACTCAGAGTTACAGAATCATTAAGGTTAGAAAAGACGTTCAAGATCACTGAGTCCAACCTCTGACTGAACACCACCGTGTCAAATAAACCCTAACACTAAATGCCATGTCCAATCATTTCTTGAGCTCCTCCAGGAATGGTGGCTCCGTTGCTCCCTGGGCAGCCCATTCCAATGTCTCAGCATTACTCCAATGAAAAAATTCTTCCTGATATCCAACCTGAACCTCCCTGGGTGTTGCTTAAGGCCATTTTTTCCTCATCCTGTTGCCTGGAAGAAGAGGCCAACCCCCACCTGGCTACAGCCTCCTTTCAGGTGGTTGTGAAAAGTGATAAGGCTCCCCCTGAACCTCCTTTTCTCCAGATTAAACACCCCCAGGTCCCTCAGCTGCTTCTCATGGCACTTGTGCTCCAGATCCTTCCTCGGCTCCATTGCCCTTCTCTGGACACGCTCCAGCCCCTCAATGTCCTACCTGAATTGAGGGGCTCAGAACTGGGCATGGGACTTGAGGTGTGGCCTCACCAGTACAGGGAGAGCTGACTCTTGGTACTTTTCCTGCAGCTCCATTACAGCGATGTTCAGTCATGGTCAGGTACTTCTGGTTTTGCCCCAAGGAAGCTCTGAGGTTCACATGAAAAATTCATTGCATGTTGTTACTGCATCAAACATTAGTATTCTTATATAATGGGTTTACTGCAATAAATTATATTTTATTATAAAGGTTGCTTACCACTGCAAGGAGTGTGGTGTGGCTTTGTTCATTATGTGGTCAGTAAGCATCAGTGGGCTCCTGGAAACAGCATCATTGACAGGCAGTGGAGACACGGTCCTCCAATGGAGGAAAGATAGAAGGAATGGAAGCAAACCTCACTCTAAAATATGCTGAATTTTTTTGGATAGAATGTTTCTGAAAAACACTCTATCTGCTTTACGGTTTGGGTATAATGGATGTCATTTGTGGATATAACTTTGTTTGTGTATCTCCAAATTCTTCACTTCTTATTTAGGAAAAAATGCAGTGGAGGTGCCGAGAAGAAATAATCTCACACACACTGAATTCCTCATCCTCTTGAATGGAAAATATGTTAAATTAAGAAAAAGTTCCCTTTTTTTCTTAGAAATAAATTTTTAATATTGTGAGCATGTTCCTGACGTGTTAACTAATGTAAAATTTTTTCTTAAAAACAAGCTCTATATTCATTTTCAAGAAGATCTGAATGTGACTGGGAGAAGTTCCAGCAGCACTTTTATATGTATAACATCAAGTGGTTTGAGTACACCTACACAGCCTACAGAGTGAGATGGGTTTTTAGTAGCGATTGTTGGCCATACGCACTCAAATCTGCAAATCACGCATAATCAATTATTGTAAGTCTGAAACCTAATTTTCTCTCTTTTCATCCCTTTAAAAATGTCTTTGATTTTATTAAAATATCTCTGAAAGGAAAAATACCTGGTTTTATTGCTAGATGCACCCTGTCAGTCCAATGTTAGCTAAGACAACGTTGAGATTATTTACAATTTCCAGATCAGCAAACCCATGTAGAAACTCATTCCCTATCTAAATGTAATTTTGGCATGATTTTACTTACGATCATCAAGGAGTGATTCAGAGAAGTGATAAATATGACTATTTCGTTTTCCTTCCTATTGTAGGAGAGTGCGGGATGGTTGTTTTTGTAAATGAACATATTTGCGTTGGATTTAGAATATTTTCAATGTTTGTACTTAACTGCTAAATGCAACCTTAGATTACTTTTGAGAATGCTTTCTCATTTTCCAGTGAAGGACAAAGTTCAGTCTCAAGAGTTTTTCCTTATATGTAAGAGAACTGATTTTATATATATGAGAGCATTGACTTCGATTTACAATAAGAATGGAAGGGAATGAAATTTTGTGACCACTAATTTCCCTTTGGTGTATATTTACATAGTCTAACTAATTCCTCTTCACAGCAGCTTTGCAATTTAGAAGAGTAACAAAATTTTTTTAAGCCCTCACTCATGTCCTCCCTCCTCCTGGGCTGAGATTGAAACTTTAAAAGATATATTGACTTGATAGAAGGGAACAATTTTGTTTAAGGATAATGCATGCAAGCCTCAATTAGTTGAATCAGGCTAGATGATGTAGAAACCCTTCTAAACAGCAGAAGGCTACTGAGAATAACAACTGTGAAGCCTTCAGATCCTGCAACACTCAGTCCTGGTACCTGTAGCTTAACATGCTCTATCACATTACGTAGATATTAACATGGATAACTAAAGTGAATCAGGCACTTCTTTATTCCTTTATTCTGTAAGTGATGAAATCACAGTTTTAATAAAGATGATGGCAAAATATATGTGGAGCCATACGTTGAAGTCTCGTCTTTCTTTTAAAGTCTGGGAAGCAAATAGAGGGAATCCCAGAATGTCTTTGTGTTTTCAGTATCTGCAGCTGCTCATACAATTTTCATCCTTCAGTGATATTTTTGTGGAGTTGATGACTCACATTCTGAATATGTCTTATTAAGATAAAATATCTTTGAGGTGGCTAATAAGAGAGGGCAGTTGTTGATCTGGAGAAGGTTTATAGGGCTGTTAGGAAGGAACTCTTCTATGTGCCCATCAATGTAGGTAAAGGTTATGATAGTTCTGGAATCATACTACAGCTTTGCAGCTGCATATGTCTCAGCTAGTTTTGTTACTATTTATTTTACTATTAATGTAGTGATGAGGAAACAAATTTGACCTTTTTATTCTTTAATGTGCAAAATACTGTGTGTCTGAAGGTTTTTTTGCTTTGAAGGGGAGACACGGATTTTACTTGCCATCTCTCAAGTATAATGAGATACAATTGCAAACATGTGAATTAAAGGTGATAGCTGAGAGAGTTGGAAAACAGTATTAAAAATAATACTGGATTTTCTGGCTTCCCAAAAACATGACTTGTACTTTTTTAAACCTTTCTCCTGTCCATGTCTTGGCACCAAGAGGCTGATCTCAAAACACTAGCACATAAATGAGATTCCTTTGAATTTTTTTGAAACACGGAAGTCCAAAAGAAACAAGGAACTATGCCACCTCTTTTGATATAGCTCAGAAATGGAAGTGTACATGTCTGTGAGGTCTGTTTGCAGCTTTAACTGACAAAATATGTGTTTTCATGTCCCTTAGGTTTAGTTTATTCAGCAAATATAACATTTAAATATGTAGTTTCCATTGAGAAGGTTAATTACTTCAATTAAAGTAGGTAGCTTTTACTCTTTGTATGAAAGACTAAGGATACATTCACTCTGTGAATAATAATTTTTTTTGTGTACAGAAAACAAGGTTTTTCAAATCCAGCAGGCATGGCTGTGTATTTCGTGGGTCAGATCTGATGGCTTATGGGAATGCCATTAAGGCCTAAGGAGGAATAGGTCTGTATCACTCCATGCTGGTTAAGCATACTGCTCTGCTTCTGCTGGAGAGAAGTACAATGCAGTTATGCTAAACAAAAATATTCCTGTAGACATTTTTCTCCAAGAAACGGTAGTCATCTGCACTGCAGTTTTCAAGACAACACCACCCTGAGACTGTCTCTGGATTTTATCTTCTGAATCACTTTGTGGATCTCCTAAGGTAAGTGAATTAAGGTACCAGATAAAAGCTGATACAGTTCCATTAGACACCTTTTTAATAATGAAACTAAACCAATTCAGCAGCCTAAGTCAAAAGTAAAACATTGATTCATTACCACCTATGCATTTTACATTTTTTTGTTAGAAAACTTTAGGTAAACTAGCTGTCATTTTTATTCAGTTGACTACAAAGGTGCATTATGTAATGATGTTCTTATTTTTAGAAGTATTCATGTATCTGAAATATAATAATTCAAAAGTGTAAAGCTTCTACAATTTCTGAAGTGTTTTCTGTGAAAAACCAAGAATGAATAGAATCAAGAAGAGACTACACTTCTACATCAGATGTGTGTGGGACTTCATAACCCTTTCCCCAGCTTGTCTTCACAAACCCCGTTCCATTAACACCCACATGGATGCAAATTAAATTCAGCTACTTGTGAGAATATGTCCTGACATGTCTTTTATTTGGAAGTCATCTAACTTTGGGTTTGCTTATGTTTATCTGAGTGTTAGAGCTGTCACACAGAATAGTAATATAGTAAATATGAAGGATATTAGTAAACCTGCAGTATATGCAAGAGGTTTCCAAAGTGACAGATTTTATGTTGAACTGAACTTGTGTAATGAATATAAGATACAGCCACTACTACTTAATGTGAAAAGCTTTTCACACATTAAAAAACAATGCTGTAAATGTCTGCTTAAGACATTGAACAATGCTTAAAACCACTCCTTAGCAATAGTGTCTTTCTTTACTGAAGACAGATGTTTAAACCAAAAAGTTATGGAATTATGTTATTCTTACTGAGACTTTCTGATCTGACATACTTACTTTATTCAATGAATACAGTGGTTCTTCATGGTAGAACTTCTTATGAAGTTCCTGTTCCTGAGTGCTAGGAAAATGTGCTAGGAATATGTGAGTGGTGGTGAAGTGTAGTGTTTGTTTCATCTTTAATTGAGATGATGTCACAGTTGTTTTGACTTCTCACATACGGCTGACAAAGCCCCATTTAATATTTAATCATTTGACTCATAGAAAAAGCACTTAACACTCATTGCAGAAAGGAGATTTTAGAGATTTCTCAAATCCAGGACCAACAGAGATAGTACATGGATTTCTGCAAGAAAATAGGTAGCTGTGTTCTGCTGGAGCAGAGGTTCTTATTGCATTTGTAGAAAAATGATGTATATTAGAACTTAACCTCATTTTTAAACGTTTTAGGGGTGGGGCTTAAGCGTTTTGTGAGGCTGTGGTCTTGGAGTAACTCCTCACTGCTTACTTTGAGCAGCTGACGCTCAAGGCTACTGTGTGACACGGAAGGTACTGAACGGCATTTTAACGCAGTCTGAAGGGAAAAAAGGATTAAAAATTAAAATGTTTTTATGATAAAAAACACTTGTACTTCACATATTTTGTTTTAATGTCTTGAGTTCGGCTGCAGCTGCAGGAAAATGATTGGATGTGAAGACAGGAACGACTACCAGGATCAGCACCGGAGTGGGTACCGGAGCCTGCCCGGGGAGGGCAGAGGGCGTGGTGGTGACACCTTATCCCGGCGCTTTAGGGACAGGACCATCCTGGGATTGCAGCTCCGGCCGCGGTGAGCGTGGATGAATGGATGGATGGACGGACGGACGGACGGACGGACGGATGGATGGATGAGTGCATTGATGCATGGATGGATGCCCTCACTGTGGCTGTGCCAAGAAAACGCTGTGGCTGAGCCAAGAAAATCCTGTGGCTGAAATATACTCCTCTTAATGAGTCATGCTGTCTAGAACACTGCCTGTGGATTTTTAAGATGGGATGATGTTTGAATCATCCATCTGGACAGTATGCAGTAGTTTGCATACTGCCCAGACCGTGTCCTGTATTAAAAAAAGATACTGCATATTTCTCTGCACCAAATAGCTTTGCTTGTAGGCTTGTTTGCTAATGGATGAAGTAATGATGAAGATAGTATTTGAAGTACTCAAATGTTTAGGAGCTGTATGTTTGTATGGGAATAGTTAGCTAACAGTAATTAATCCCATATTGAGTGGACCTGCGTCTGCCCCTCTTCCCTGATGGTCTTGAGGTAACAATGGAATTTGGTGTGTATTATTGTCATTAGAAAGGATAAGCACAATGTGTAATAGAAAGCCACACGTGATTGTGGAGGGCTGGCCCAGAAACAGTGAGCTCTCTGCAGCCACTCTACTGTGAGAAGGCAATAAAAGTGCAACAAATGGCTAAGAGATGGGTTATGTCATGTATTTTATCGGCTATTGTGATACTGCTTCATGGTCTATTAACCTTCTGATGGAAAATGAATTTTGCAACATTGCATGAAGTACTGTTCCCATTGCTACTGCTAAAATAATCTCTCCATTTTTCTTGGGTACAGAAACATTCAATTTTGAATTCACAGTCTGACAGCTGGCTGCTCAGTGGTAAAGAACCACAGGTTGGTTGAAGTTGGACGATACCTCTGCAGGCCATCTGGTCCAACCCCCTGCTCAGTCAAGGCCACCACAGTCAGGTGCCCAGGACCATGTCCAGATGACTTCTGAGTATCTTCAGGGATGGAGTCTCCAGAGCCTCTCCGGGCAACCTGTGCTGAGTCACCCTTACAGTGAAAAATTGTTTCCTGCTATTTGTAGGGAATTGTCTGTGTTTTAGTGTGTGCCCATTACCTCTGGCCCTGTCACTGGGCTGGTCTGGAAAGAGTCTGGTCCCTTCTGTGTGTGCCTCACTTCAGGTACTTGCACAATTTAGTAAGACTCCCCCAAGCTTCTCGGAGCTTCAGGCTGAACAGCCCCAGCTCTCTCAGACCCTCCCCAAATGAGAGGTGCTCCTCTCCCTTCATCATCTCTGCAGCCTTTGCCAGACTCTCTCCAGTATGTCCATGACTCTTGTGTGCTGGGCAGCCCAGAACTGGACCAGCACCCGGGGGAGGTGTCACCAGTGCTGAGTTAAAGGGAAGGGTCATTCAATCCCCCTGCCAGCAGCGCTGCTAATCCCACAGCCCAGGATGCTGTTGGTGGGGATTTTGTCACAAGGGCAGAGCACTGGCCCATGGTCAGCTTGGTGTCTGCGAGGAGCCCCAAGTGCTTTCTGTGGAGCTGTGTCCGAGCTGGGCAGCCTCCACAAGGTACTGGTGCCTGGGGCTGTTCACCCGTGCAGGACTGAGCACTTCTGGTTGAACTTCATGAGGTTTCTGCCAGCCTATTGCTCTGGCATTCCTTGTGAAGAAGTATAGATTTATTTTTTTTCAGAAAAGGTGATAAAATTTAAAAAATAATTGTAGCAGTAAATGTTGCAGCATTTTCCTTAAAAATTCCGCCAGATTTTATATCACTGTGCCAGAAGATAACTGTGAGAATTTTCTTCTGCTTCCTTGCAGAGCTGAATCATCACTTATCAAGCTCATCTTTCTCAGCCCATTATCATTATGTAATATAAGGAAGTTGTATTTAAGAATTCTACAAGCCCACACTAATGGAATGAGGATTTCATGTGTTATTTCTGGTACCATAATAAGCATTTATCTCTGTGTGTCATACAGAACTCTGAACTGGACCTCTGAATAATAATTTGTGGCATGATGAACTGGAATAGCCCCTTCAGTCTGATGTTTGAAGGATTTGTTTTTTAGAATTTTTCTCCTGGACAATTTAATCCAAACCTTTAATCCCTGACATAAAGCCATGCTGATGGAGGGGGCCTGATGGGGAAGAGAATGCATATGGCCTGAAAATACATATAACACTATATGATACTATATTATATGGTTAAAATTTAATCTGTATCTTTCAAGTGAAAAGCTTTCTCTGTATATAGAGAAATTGAGAGGTGGGCTGTTGAAAAACAAATATTTAAATAATAAATGCATGCTAAAGATGGTACTGCTTAATTTGCTTTGCAGATGTTTATACCATCTTTGGAAAGCAAGAGGAGCAGTATTTTGTGACAGATTTTTATTATTAAATCTTCATCAACAACCTTCCATAAATGCAGGAAATTCTGTGGACCTCTAAAAAACTCCTGTAAAACTGTTTGATTCATATCAGTTTTGTGTCATTAATTGTTTATTATTTAAACATTTCTTCATACCAGATGGAATGCAGTAAGTCTGGAATCTCAAACTAATTGTGATTAATTTTCAGGAAACTGACAGAATGTCTTTTACACTCTGTAGCTGTTTTCTCAGGCTGTCATCCAGATCACTTTAAAATACTTTAAAATATTGTTTCAGGTATAGAACATAACAGATCTGCATGGTGTAAGATATTTATAGCAGAGAAGAAAGTTTGGAAAGATTCTAACAAATTTCAACTCCGTGTAGTTCAGAACTGCTTTTTATTCTGCTCTTGATTGTCAGTGTGTCAAATTTGCCTTCCAGGATTGGAAATAAAGCAGTAAAAGGATGTTGACTTCCAAACAGATTCCCTCAGATACTTCTGCTAGAATAGCATAGGTGGAATGTAGAAAGGCTGTTTAAATGGAAATTCAGGTGCCAGAGGACACCATGTAGCTTGCAGAGGGAGGGCCTGTGTATGAATTTTAATCCTTTTTTTGTTTCCTCCTCCTTTGATCTTTAGTTGCAAGTATAGCTGAGGATGGCCAGACTCCACTAGTGGATGTCCAGCCATCAGGTGCTCTGGTGCAACTCTTGACAGAGATGACTTAGTGCCTCATATTGCATTTTACAAATAAAGTGTGATTTATTTTTCTTCTTTGTCCTCCTGCTTTGTAATATTTCAGTAGGCAAATGTTGGAGGACAGTTTTCAGTCAACTCTGGAAATGCACTTAAAATACAGGACTTAAAAAAAAAGGCTTGAAAACATGCAGGGTGTTGCATTCACTTGGATAAAGCAATTCACACTGCTAAAACAGGTGGTGGTAAATATGTATTAGTGCCATCTGAAGCAAAGAGTTTGGCTCTAAATATTATTGTTGTTGTTGTTGTTGCTGCTGTTGCAGTTGTTGTTATTGTGATTGTGATTGTTAATATTATTTGTTGTCTTCGGTAATATTCCAAAGTCACTCTCCCTGTAATTACTCCCATTTCTCTGACCCATATAAGCATTATAGCTATCCACATTTTTTGATTTTCAGCCTTTCTTGTAAACCTCTTTTCAGAATTTCAAGAATAGGAGCTGAACTGAGGAGTTGAGTAAGTTCATATCACAGTTAAACACTGAAACAGTTTAAGATTCCTTTGACATTTATATTTTATTTAGACCACCAAGTTAAATTTGAGGGATGTAATTCTGATGTGAGTATTGACAACTATGTCTTAAAACTATTCTGATATACTGACAGTGTCTTCATATGCCTCACGAGTAATTTCACTGAAGCCAACAGAGATAGAATAGTTCTTATCAAATGAGAATCTGCAGGCATAGCAGTTGTTCTTATTTGACTTTTGACAAAATTTCATGTTCTTGTTAATTCGAAGGCGGTCAAGCTTGAATGTCGTGATCATCAGAGAACTTCAGAAAACTGTAGAAAATACAAAACCTGTCACTGTTATCTAAATGGACGCCCCTAAGTCTGGCGTTTGCATTACGCAGCTGTGAAGGCCAACGAGAACATGTCTTGTAATGTTTCTCCTGCTCCAGGCAGCCACAATTCTTGGCTTTATAGGAGAGAATTTTCAAAACGCATTTTTCTGAAATTATGTAGTCTTGCTTTTCCTTCTTTTATTTTCCCAGTGTTGAGTTTGTTGGTTTTTTTCTTTACAGCTGTAGTCAGTATAACATCATAAAACCAGATGTGTTACCAAAGCCAGATAATTTTGCCTTTTTTTTTTTCCACTGTCTCATCTCAGAACCAAAGGGAGAATGTTGAGTCAAGGTGATAAACAGTAAAATAATTCTCGTCTGGTCCCCAGCAAATGGAACCCTCGCAGGACTTTTTGTGAAGGTATTTTCTTGGTGGTTTTAGTGGTTTTAATATGCAAATGGCTTAAGCTCAATTCTATGGAATTAAAATAACTATAGCCCCCATCCCTGAAACTGCCCACTCTGAGTTACAATTTGTAGGTTTTATTTTGGGACACTGACCCAAACGTTGACCACTCTAAGCTACAAATTGTAGGTTTTAGTGGAGGATTTTTATGTAAAAATTTCATTGTGCTAGTCATTATTTAGTTTCTCTCCCTGCAATTGAAACCTCAAAGAACATAAATTATTCTGCCATCAATATTTAGGTAGAATTTAATTTTTTTATATGTGTCTGAAGCTGTGAAAGCATTCAAAATATTCTCCTTTTCATTGCAGTACTTTGTATATGAAGCCACCATGTTCCAACACACTCATATGAAACCCTGAGGGCTCTAAATGTGATTGTGTCAAGTCACTGGAGCTGTTCCAAACATGGGTTAAGTTTCCACAAAAACAGTGTAACATTCTAAGTAGAACATTTTAAATTGTTCCTCTCCCTAGATATTGTCTGTTCATTTTCCATCAAATACTCCATGTATTAAATATTTGCTTCCATTTTGTATGAACCTCAAAAAACCCAGAGTAACATTTAATTTTAAACATCTTATTAGTATTAATATATTTGGGATTTCTTATAGTTGAATTAGTCACAGTGGTGGTCATATTTAGTAAATCTGTGCATGGCATGTGTCTTCACATGGTATTTTCTGTGTTTTAGATCTAGCCCAGTTATATTAAAATAACTTGTTACTGAGGAGAAAGGCCCAACAATGCACACAATAATAGATGGAACACCTTTTACTTCATCATTATTTACTTGGATACTTCTTTTGCAGTTTCTGTGAATGAGGAAAACTGATAGTGTTTCTACTACCCATTAATTTTCACAGATCAACAAGAGGTGTGTAAATAGCTTCTGTTGACAAAATTCTTGTAGTCTAAACAAAACATTTAGAAAAAGTTTGCAACTATTGCTCTAGAATACTGAGTTATAGACAAGGATAAGTCTAGGTAAGCCAACATGGAGAAATATTGAACTGTTGTATTCCTCCAGGTGGTTCTTAAGAAGAAATTACTATCTTCGGTCATATATTAGCTAAGGCATACCTGGAAAATAAACTCTTACCTGCCTTACTTTCTTACCTTACTTAAACTCTTACTTACCTAGGTAAGAGTCTTATGTCTCTGTTTTCCTTTCTTGGATCCATTTGGAGATGGATCCAGGAAGGGGAGAAAACAGGAGAAAACAAAAATTGTGTTGGACCTAGAAGCAAAGCTACATCTGAACTCACATTTTGGGTTTTGCAGAGGCTGTTTAGGAAGCTTATGTAATAAGACTTTCCTGCTCTCATAAATGGCTCTTGTTTTGTTGCATTTGCATTAGACTCATATCATGATAAAGACTGTATTTTCAGGGCTATATCCTGCTTCTCTGATAATTTTGTTATGTTTAAGCTGGTTAAAGTCTGTTTTGCAAACAGCATAGAAAAAGAGTAAGTGCAAGTGTAAAGGTGAATCTGCATCATGCCTATTGTGTATGTCAAGTGCATGATAGGCACCTAATCCTGTGGGAGCTTCCTAGTAATAAAATTATTAATAGTAACAAATCAAACACACCAGGAGAGACAGATGATGTTTTCATTCCTGTAAACTTTTCTTTTACAAAAAGATGAATGAGAGCCAGGTCTTACATACTTTTTGCTCAGCAGTGACATCGAGCAGCAGGAAAAAAGAGCATAACTAATCAGGTACACCTGAAAGTTACTTCCTGCGTCTTACTTAGCCATTAAATTTCAATATGAGTTGGGTCAAAAGGCTAAAGTATCTGAAGGGGTTTTTTTCTGGTTCTATTTTTTCCCTTAAAATCAATGGCTCTCCAATAAATCATTGAATCACAAAATATGCTGAGTTGTAAGTGGCATGTCAGGATTGTTGAGTCCAACTCCTGATCCTGCACTGGGTAGCCCAAGAGTTATGCCCACTGCCTAAGAACATTGTCCAAATGATTTTCAAACTCTTATCAGGCTTAGTGCTGTGATCCCCTCCCTGAGGAGCCTGTTCCAGTGCCTACCATACTCTAGGTGAAAGAACCTTTTCTCAATATCCAACCTGAACCTCCCCTGACTCAGCTTCAGGCCGTTCCACAGAGATGAGATCAGTTCTTGCCCCTCCTCTTCCCCTCACAAGAAGTTGTAGATTGTCATGAGGTCTCCTCTCATTCTCCTTTTCTCCAGGCTGAACAAACAAAGTGTTCCTGACAAGACAACAGCCTCTTCTGTCAAGACTCCCCCTCAAGGCCCTTCACCATCCTCGTGCCCTCCTTTGGACACTCTCGAGGAGATTAATGTCCTTCTTACATTGTGGCCCCCAGAGCTGCCACCAGCAGTTCTCGAGGTGATGCTGCCCCAGTGCAGAGCAGAGCAGGACCATTGCCTCCCTTGCCTGGCTGGTGATGCTGTCCCTGATGCCCCCCAGGACAGGGTTGGCCCTCCTGGCTGCCAGGGCACTGCTGGCTCATGTTCAGCTCAGCATCAACCAGGACCCCCATGTCCCTTTCCACGGCACTGCTTTCCAGCATCTCATTCCCCAGTCAGCCAGGGTTGCCCCATCCCAGGCTAAACCTCAAGGCTTCTACATGTACAGCAGAAACTGTTAAGCATGTGAGCACTTTCCTGAGATAATTTTACTAATGAAAGATTTAGAAGAGTGGAAGCTTACTTGTGGAGGATTACATAATAGATTATGGTGTCAAAAGAAAGTTTTCAGGCACATGAAGTCTAATAAATAAGTAAGAAATTCCTGGCTAACATCATTTAAGACAGCACTTGGGGTCTGCTTTCAGTAGCTGTTTAGGCCCATTGATGACCGTACATCTTGTAGGGAAGGTATTCCTTCTGCATGTAACTATGGATTTAAATAGTGAAATGAAGTTACTAGCAACCAGACAGAAAAAGTTTAAGTCAGCAGAGGTTTGGGAAAGATGGTAAAATAATATAAAATTTAGTCTTTACTGCGTGGGTGTATTTCGGTTCAAATAGAAGTGTGAAGTTTCTTTACAGGTAAATAGTTTCTGTATGTCTTTGTTGAAAATCAACTTGAGATATAAAAATAGAATGCTGCTTTTGAGAGAATATTGCACAGAATTAGGATATGATTTTATTTGTCTTCCTCTAGGTTGTCAGTGAAATTCCTAAAGGTACTGTAGTTGCAAATTTCCTACCATTGTTACATTGTAGGTTTAATTTTTCTTTCATATAGAGCTTAATCATATTGGAATATTCTTCCCAGAATATCATTTTTTTGCTGTTTAAGTTACTGTTTTATTAACAACAATGTAATCACTCATGGTTCTAGCTGGTATGAGAAATTAGTGTGTAATATGTATAAAAACTAAGCAATGTTAAAGCTGATAAATTATAGTAACAACTATTTAGATAGTGATATTAATTGAATTTCCTGAAATATTTCTTATTTTAATTTAGTGAAGACAGTAAGTAAACTAGTTTCTTAATACTTTTCTGTCAACAAGGATTATTAGGGTAGTTTACTATTGCCATGAAAATAAATTTATTTGTTGTTATCAGAGAGCACATTTTCCTAGAGTTTAGCTGTGTACTGTCCACTCCTTTCCTCTGTAATTTGACAAACAAAGCACACAGCTTTGATGACAATAGGTGGATTTTAAAAGTTTTTCCCAACCTAAATAATTCTGTGATTCTAAAACTAAAAGGCAGCCTGACAGCTGATGTAGCTTCTGAAAATCATGTGTTGGGATATAGCACCCTCCTGATGATGAATGGAGAATGCAAAGCAGATAACAGAGTACTGACAAGTGTAAGAGAGACCCACCCCATGTTCAGATCCATGCCTTCTACTCTAATATACCTGTCCAGTACTCAGAGTCTGCCACTGATGTGAAAAATGGTGCAAAATTAGTAGAATGAGGATTGCTGGAGCTCTGTGTCAGGCAGCAGGTGCCATGTGAATCTGCCGGGCAAAACCAAGGGCACAGCAGGACATTGTTACATTATGCATAGAGAGTAAGAGCATTACTTGCTGAAAAGTGTATATAAATATTCCTAAGGAACAGACAGCGTCATTTTTGCAGTGGTTTGTGGCAGTACAACTCAAATTTAAGGCTTTTCTAGTGTGCTGCAATACAGGCTGTTCTGTTCTACCTTGGGTATATAAAAGCTCAAGCATCTGGTGATAACTGTGTTGAGCTTCCCACAGTCTGAAAAAACCCCAATCAACCAAACAAAAAACTCTGTTTCACATTATGATATTTATCTGGGAGGTCTGCTCTACTAAATAAATCAGTGTTATCTCAGGTTGTCTCATATGCATGGTGTTGGTGTGGTCCTCTTTGACTTTGAGGCATTTTGTGCTAGATACACATTGTTCTAATTATGCATCTTTCTCCAAACCGTTGCTTTCAATGCTCCTCAGAACAGAATGCTGGTGTTGACTTTAGCTGTTGCTGTGAGAGAATAATAATTGTGCCTTGATTTTTCATTTTAATGATGGAGAAATTAAAAAAAAATCTAAGTACCATTTAGACACTTTAAAAAAGAGTGAAATTTCAGTTTACTATTGTCAGCATTTAAAATTTTCTGTACTTCTGCTGACCTCTCCCATTCTTTTTGCTTTCTTCCTTCTTGCCCTGCCCCAAACTTGCAGAGATGTAAAAGAAAAAATCTAAGAGAAAAATTACATTTGACAGTAAATTTAAAGTGATTCTACAATGAACTCAAAGAATTTTTGTGTTTCAGCTCAGAAAGAGTCTAGAGAGTACAGTTATTGAAGAGAAGTTTGAGAAAAGAGTTTTTAAATGAGAGCAAGTAAATGTAAAAAGGAAGTAGATTACTAAAATCGTAAGCTTTCTTTAACTAAAATTTAGCTCTGTCTCTTCCTATACACAAGTAATGACAAGACTGTTAAAAAATCACTCTTTTATCCAAGCAATTCTCATGTGGACAACAAGTTCTACATTTGATTTAAGAAGCAGGGACAAATTCTCATTTTAGGCCTATATGTTATGTATTTTACTATAATTTTTTTTTAAGATTGAAGAGTGGAAAGAAATGTTATATGCAAATACTCATGGAATCATAGAAGATCCTGAGTTGGAAGGGACCCACCAGGATTATCAAAGTCCGGTTCCTGGCTCTGCACAGGACAGCCCCAAGAATCCCACCATGTGCTTGACAGCATTATCCACAGCATCCTAGCTGTAGTTCTTACTTAAGAAAATCCATTATAGAGACAAGTGCTCATAATCTGTCTTGACATTTGTTTTGTTCTCTTGTGCTAATTAACATGAGCAGTTGGAGCAATTTCTACTAAACCAGGAAGCCGTAATTGCATTTCAGCCAATCTAAACACAGGTAAGATGACAAAAAACATGTTTCAAGCTAGAACTTTTCTTGTTTCTCTGCTCCTCACTCTTTGTGACCAGCAGAAAAGGACTTTTATCCTTGCCCATCCCTGAGTCCTGGTTATGCTGACAGTCCATTGAGGAACAGCTCTTCCAGAAGAGATGTAGGCAGAAGGA
This sequence comes from Petroica traversi, assembly GCA_025920805.1. Taxonomy (NCBI): domain Eukaryota; kingdom Metazoa; phylum Chordata; class Aves; order Passeriformes; family Petroicidae; genus Petroica; species Petroica traversi. The sequence goes on from JAHLSL010013433.1 coordinate 1,205,810, forward strand.
AGGTCTTAAAGCCATCTCTGTGTCCATTGTTCTGTTCTGTTTCACTGAACTCTTCCTCTTTCACATTTTGTCAATAACTGCAACTAAAATATTTATGGCAATGCATATAAAACAAAGCACGCATGCAGGTGTAGGAGGTGAGTAGGTAGCAAAACGTATTTTCTATGTAAACTGAGGTTTTGCAATCTGGGAATCTTGGGGACAGCAAATCCCCATCCTGCTGTTAGTTTTTCTGTAGAAAGTTTAAAACAAGAGCTTTTCTCTCAAAGGGATAGGCTACAGTTATTAAGCCATGTTGCTGTTACACAATACAAAGAGTGGGGAACCACATCACATCAGTAGTGCAGGATTTATTCCCTGCCTCTTTTGTTTCCTAATTTCTTTTCCCCCTAATTCAAGAAGTGTTGAAGGAAAGCAAAACATATTTTTAAAACAACTAAAAAATAGGTTTTTTATTTGCTGGGGAAACTAGAAGGAAGTAGCAAGCCTTAAACATATTTTTTCAGTTTAAAATGTGATATGGCTGTAAAGGTCTTTTCGTGGTTCTGATGATTTACTGGGTTATGCCTGAGCTTTTAAAGGTCTTATAGTTACAGTCTGTTAGTTGGAGCTTCAAGTACAATTAGAAACAAATAAAGACTTACTAAATGTACGAATTATCTGCTCAAAATCCCATACCACAGGAATGTGGACTGAGACTTTTATTTGGGTCACCATAACCTTGCTGCAGCCATCTCAGATACCACTAGCATCTATGATAATAGTTCCTTTGACATCTGGCAATAATGACAAATAAAACTTTTGAAATGCTGATATCTGATATTCTGAGCAGCTGTGTCAATTGGTACAATAGGGCTGGAATCTCTCTTCTGGTGAGTGCCATGAATGCTGGCTCAGCTGGGTCCTGATGGGTCTCTTGAGCTGCTGGCCTAGGAGACACCTTTTCCAGCTGCTCCATGCACAAAGAGCTTTGCAGGCTCTTGTGTGGGTGCAGAGCAGCAGCACAGACTGCAGGAAGGCACTGCAGCTACACTGGCACTGCACCCTGAGTGGTGTGTAAAACAGAGCAGAGCTAGTGAGATCTGCTTCCACACGGGAGAAAAAGGAGAGGTGCAGCCTGCCTTTGTCTTGCTGCAGCCATTATTTACAAGGGTGAGGTGTTCTTACAGCCAAGGGCTGTTCAACATGGACCCGGTTTTTTGAGCATGCAATTCAGGTTTTGTTGAGGAAACTCAGAAGGAGGAACTTCTCCATCTGGTGGGTCTTGGGTTGACAGCACAGTCCCGTGCCCAGCTGATGCAGGAGCACTGTCAGTCCCACCCTCTCAGGCACTTGGTGGTCACCTGGGGCTGTTTCACAGAGAAGGTTTTGTTACTCCAGCGAAGTGGGTTTGATGGGGCTGCATCTGCTGGATTGCTTCACTGGTTTGGGCTGTAGGAGCCTGCTGCTCCGTTCACTGCACAGACAAAGTCTCACATATGAAAAAGATAGGGTTTCCTTCCTCTTTCTTCTTTGGTTCATCTATGTACTCCTTTTGCCTAATGCAAAGTGTCACCTTCAGATGTTTCTTAAGATTTTTACAGAGTCTGCCCTTATATTTTCAGATGGCTTCTCATGACCTAGTAGCAACTCTAAGGAAAAATTTTGCCCAAATTTTGACCTGCTGTGTGAAAGAACTATTTCCAATAAATCCTGTCTACTAAATCTTCTCCTATTTATTTTGTAAGAATTTCTCTCTGTTTGGGACATAGGAATCAGAATTGTCTCAATTACTGTCTGGAGGGGCGGAGTAAACCATGAGAACTTCTTTGTCAGAAATAAATACATAATTTATCCTGATTGCAGTATACGACTGTGGAAGCCACCCAAGAAGAGAGACAGATGGCTCCCAAGCCATGAGATAATAGTCTAGTGGCCACAAATTCTAGGTTTTGAGTGGAAACTTGAGCATCAAGAAGAAAAAAGCCACTTGGGGACCTAGTTACAGAGTGGATTTGTATAGGAGGAACAAAAGCACATAAATGAACTTCTTTGACGTAATTTTCTTTGCCACTGGAGAGTACATGGGAGTAAGCAGATAATTTATTGTAATGACTGCTTTGCTGAAGGACCTTTTTGTGGGGTTCATCACTCAGGATGTTCTTGTCCTAGTGTGCTCTGAGGTGGGGCAAGGGCAGCTGGGCAGATCTCTCAGGGTGTTTCAATCCATGGATGTTTACAAACAGGCAGCACAAACACAAGCTGCACCATGTGTGGCTTATCTCACCACCTGCAGTCCCAGGAGGTTGCTGCATTCAGCATGCCCTGTGCTATGACAGGCAAAATGTATCAGTAGCATGATGTTTCAGTAATTCTGCATGGCAGGGTTTTCACTATGCCTTTTGGTTTTGTGCTCAATTTGCAGCTAAAAAATCTCCAGAAGAGTTAATTAAAGAAATACTATGAGCTTTCTGAATTTGTTTGTTGATATTGCTGTTAAGGAAAAAGAAAATCACAAATCTGGATGCCCTTTCAGTTAATATGAACCATCTGTCTGGTTTGGTCTACTTTTCTGGCAGAACTTTTACTTTTGTGGTTCTTTTTCTTCTCTTTCTGATTATGAAACAATCCCCAGTGGCGTGTCAGAAATCACCATTATAAATGGTGACAATTGTTCTGGGGTTAGCATTAAAGGCTTTTAAAACCCAAGATATGTCTGAAGCTGTATGTAGTCATTGGCTTCAAATGCAAGTTGCCCTCAGTTGTCAAATTCTTTTAACACAGATGTGCTTGTCAAGTGCAAATCAGAACTTGGTCTTTGAGACAGCACTCCTAAGGGGAAGGAGAGTTTGCCAAGGCACCACTTGAGTACAGAGGAATGGCTGGAGGTCCACAATCCCGACTGGTGAAGGTGGAGGGAGGCATAGATTCTCTGTACCAGCAAATCTTTGCCCTGCAGACTAGCAGGGACAGAAATTGTTAAGTAACTCTCACAGCTGTGCACAAACTGATGGAAAAGGAAAAAGTGTGCAAGGCTGTTTTGTGGACAGATTAGTGCTCCTGCCTAAAAGACTTGGCTTCTTCTGCATGTTATTCTTCCTGTCTTGATTTCATGGGTGTTTGCTGACTTTTATGCCCATTGGATAAGACTGGGGTTTGACCCATGGCCTCTAATGAGCACCTTTCAGTCATGTAGAAAACTTAAGAGGGGTGTAAAGGAACGAGAAATGGGTTTAAGTTTTCTCCACTGAACTAGCATCTGTTTTGCCTACAGCTGAACTGGTATTTGAAGATGAATCTACATACTGTGGCAAGAGAAAGGAGAAGAATGTTTAATCTAGTGTTCCAGGGAGTTTTACAGTATATTATAAAATTTGAATCTCAAACATATTTAGAAAAAAATGCATACAGAGGCAATGAAAATAACCTATTCATTATTTTAAAAAAGTACTGGTTTGTCTCTTTTCTGAAAGTAGAAATCTTGACCCTCTACTGCGATGTGCTGGATAAGCTGAGGTAGGATGCCTTTCATAACTTTTCATAACCAGAGAAAATAATTAATAAATACCTTTAATACTGTGTTTAGATGTTCTAGCTTTTTTGCTGCTGAGACTCTTTTTCTATTTCTAGTGACAAATAACATTGAACAAAGAAAAAGAAAATGTAATGTTCTCTTTGTCTCCAACAGGGTGTTCAAGGGTACATATCTTTTCAATTTGCAGCATCTCTAGGTGACCGAAAGCCTTTGCCTATTTCCATTAATATCAAGTGAAAGTCCTTTTCTTTCCTCAGTGGGAGCACAGTTGAGTCATTACATACAGGTTCTTGAAAACAATGTCTGATCCTGTTTGCTTTCCCTTTTTACTTTTTCCTTCTCATGTCTATTATAGAAATTAATAAATATTAATATTTCGTTATTCTCTAGTCTTTTACTACAGTCTTTTTCTGTTTTCAAAATTCAGTATATTGTTTTGGCACACAAGAACTGTCAGTGGAAAGACTTAGTTAATAATATTTGGAGGGTATCAAAAACAAAACCAGGGAAATACACCATTATGAGACAGGTTGAAGTAAGCTGAATCAATTCTGCCTTTGCCAACATTTCAGAAGTATGGGGTTTTTTTCAACACTGGTGTTTTTCACTTCTATTTCCATCAAGAGATTCCAAATCTTCATTGAAATCTACAAAGGAGAACAAAAAGGGGTAATTTTATTTTTAAAAACAGGAGATTGTGTAAAATGTTGGTATTGAACAGAGTGTATGACCATAGCAAAGTCAAACACGATTGGATTCTCTAGTGCTTGACATGGTGTAATGGGGTTTCTGTTATTATGCATGTCAAAATTTAGCTTCCAACACTAACAAACTGATGTCATTCTAGTTCTGGTTTGAATTAGCAAAAATCAGAGCTTTTCTTTCTACTCTCATTTTGTAATAACACTGCCAATTAAGAAATAAGACACCAGCCACAAACAAAGAGGCAGTTCTTGCTCTAATAAGTTTGTGGTCTGAATTCAAAAGGCCTGATGGTCACCAGCTGTTTTACAGCATCAAACATATTTCCATCTTAAATTGGATGTCCTCATGTAGTGGCTCAGGGAGCCTTTCTCTTGTTTTTGTGAGCATACTGGAGATTAGAATTATTATCCGTATCACTAAACAAATGTCTGAAAAATCATTTACTATATGTCTGTCTTTAAAGCCAGATGTTTTCAGTTCTTCTGCTCAGAAAGTTTCCAATTCTGGTGGTGTTTGGGAATTTCTTTATTTGAAAAAATAAAACAAAACAACATCGGTAGTTCTTAAGCACAGAGGTTTTCAGTGAAGTATTTTGTAATTTTTTTCTGAATAATGTCTTTTACACAAAAAATTTATCATTTTCTGATAGGTACCACATTTCTTCACAGGTCTGCAGAAAGAAATAGCTGCTGCTTTCACACTCATGTTTTGTGTGAAGCTGTCTGCACCAATTATGAAAAACTCCTGGCAGGACTGAATCAGGGGATTCCAAGTAGGAAGACTTTGTTGATCATGGCATACCTTTTTGGCACAGATTTTCACATGTCTTTTCCATTAAATTTCTGCCTTCTTCAAATTGGGACAGCTCATCTCAGTAGAAATGCACTCATTTTGCATACACACTGTCGATACTAATTACCATTTTACATTATTGCTACCACATCCATGCCAAGTATTAATCTTTTTAGCTGACCTCAGACTTGTCAGCATCATTGCATGACATTATACCTTTAAACATGGCTCCTTTTTATTTTAACACACTCCATAATTTCGGATACTGATATTTTATCTCAATTTCTACAGATTCTCTAATTACTATGACTAAAATCTGCAATTGTTTATAGTGCCTACTGCTTGGTGAGTAAGTACTGCTGTTTTTTCTTTAATATACTTACCCATAGTGTGATAGGAAATCACAATACACAGTCAGGCCACAAGTAGAACATCTCATTTTAGGGATGGAAAATGCACTGATTTTTGTGCTCAGGATAAAAACAGGCGTGTGTCATACTTTCAGTCCCTGTGTGCTGTATATAAGACAGATTTTCAAGTGAAAAGCATAGAGATATCAAATTTAAAATCAACAGTAGCAGCAAGGGAACAGTAGCAAATAAACAGAACTGTCAGGTGAGTCGATTGCAAATCTTGTATGGACTAAGCAGCTGTAAACAAGAAGTTACTGGAGTACAAAAATAACTGGAGTCTATTGACTTTTAAAACTGGGCATTGCTAAATGGCCCCTATGGCCATCTAAGATAGTTTAATTTCTTGTGGTTGCATGAAAGCAGCTTGCCATTCAGTATTAATATTCATCTGCTTTTGCTCACAGTTGCTACTGTGTGGCACAAGTTTCTCTTTTCTCTTGCAAGCTTCAAATTTTCTGTTACAACAGAAATATTTTAATTTTCTTATTTGTTCAAAAGCCAGTCTGGGTTTTTTTTTTTTTTTTGCAAACATCGCAATATGCCAGTTGGTTAAACCAGAAATTTTATATACCTATTTTTATAACTCATGAAAAACAGCTGCAGCATATGCTTGGGTTTCTTTGTTCTTGCAGCCAATCTTATCTTATTCTGGCTCTGCTGTCCTGTAGAAGTTAGAACTCCCTGCCCATCCTACTACTTTGCATTCCTCCCTTTTTCTGACAGCTTTCCTTCACTCTGCCTGTTCCTTGCAATCTTATGAAATCCCTGACCAATATATGGCAACAACACAGAGGAGCTGGAAATGCCTGGTAAACAAAGATGCGTGCTGTTTGTTCCACCACCTCCTAAAAGCAGCACAGCTCGTCCCTTTGCCTTATGTGAGGAACTCTCCAGCCCACGTGGGAAAAGGTTTGTGGCACAATCCAGTGTCATTGTGTCTGCATCACTGTCCCTTTGGGGCACCTCAGCTTGTGGTAATGGGGTAGGTTCTCAAGGTCCTGAAATTGTTTGGCTTACATCTGTCTCACAAGCAGTTACGGAGTTTCCTTTCTCCCTATCTTTTTCTGACTGGCACCAAAACAGAAGTCAGATGTAATATATTCTTTCAGTGTTACTTAAAACTGAAATGGAATGATTTCCACAGAAGGAGTTACTAGGGAAAACCACAAAAGTAATTGGCTATAGTGCTCAGTTATTCCCTTCCATTCTTTGCTATTTCCATCTAAAGCTAGTACTTTCACAGGTCTTTGGATTAAGCTGGAGAAAACATCACAATTGCTTGTTTCTTGGTTACAGTATTTTTATTCCTGAACGACTGTCAGCTAGAGGATGAAATAGATGTCAAAATGAGACTATTCTTTTCACCCTCTCTTTTGGAATTCATAAGTGAAGTTGCAAGCTCCAGCTACCAGTTAATTATCTTTTGCAGCTCAGGGAGCAAACAGGAGAAATTAGAGATCTATGTGCATTTGCAGGGTTACAGTCTCACTGCAATCATGTTGGTGTACTGGGATAGCTCACATGGCTTGGGTGCTGTGATGGATGGAAACAGATTCATTAGGAAGGACTGGCTGAGGAGACAGAGCTGTCCTTTGTAGAAGGGAGCAGCAGGAATGCATGGAGCATGACCTTGGGAAGGCAGGTGCACATTAGGTGTCTTCTACAGAAGACATGCTTAGGAACAAGAATATCTGCTTTAGAGAAGGTCTTCAGACAGCTGAAAGAAACTTAACTTTCACCTGCCCTGGCCCTCAGGGGGCTCTTCAGCCACCCTGGTATCTGCTGCAGAGTTAATGCAGTAGAGCACAAGTAATTCAGGAATTTTCTGAACTCCACTGATGATGATTTCCGGACATGGGTGACTGAAAGCCAGAGAAGTTCTGTTGTTTCTGGTAATGTCACAGAAAAATTGGTTGGGAATGTGAATGTTGAGAGGAGCCACAACTGCAGTTACCACAAGACAGTGTAGTTCAATGTTTTCAAATACTTGATGGGGGATTAAAGAAGATAAAGCCAGACTTTTCCAATGGTGCCTGGTGACAGGATGAGAGATAAAGAGAAATACGGGAAATTCTACTTAAAGAGAAGAAAAAAATTTTCAGTATTTGGACAATTAAACAGTGCATCAAGTGTCTTAGGCAGGTGGTGAAGTTTCCATTCTTAAAGATATTAGAAACTGAGTTGAACAACTGTCCTGGTAAATGTGCCGTAGCTGATACTGATTGAACAGGGGTTGGGACTAAATGACTTCCAGAGATACTTGCCAACCTCTGAGATTCTGTGTCAAAAATATATTCCAAAGCATATTTCATGGTATATTTTAAAAAAGCTTTTTCATAAAGAAGTTCCAGGGAGGAATCTCAACTGACAAACCAATTTGAAAGGGTTATTTTTTAAAAAAAATACAGGAGCATCAGCTTTCTTTACCCTCTTATGCACAATGCCATATAAATAGCAGCAGATTTCGCTCCTGTTTATTCTCCCATACACTTCTGTGGCCCTTTCAGCCCATGGCTTCACTGCTGTGCAGAACATGAGCTAAGTCACAATCAGTTGTCATGTAAGCGGGACTAATATTCACCATCAATTAACGCTATTATTCACAAGCTGTCAGATGGGGTGATGATTTCCAGAGTGTCAGCCAAGTATAAAGGAGATCAATGCAAAGTTAATTAGGAGGTGATGTGTTGACAATGCCCAGCCCTCCCTTTTCACAATGCTAGGTCTGGACAAAGAAGTGAGTACCCAGTGCTCAGGGGAGGTGGAACAGTGATAAGCAGTGGCTCAATCAGTCGGAGGAAGCTGATGAAGTTGTTGCCATGTCACAATTGTAAGATCTGTGTGGGAACCCTTCTCTGGAGCTCTGCAGCAGACCAATTCTTTTCAGCCCACCTGTAACTGTATTCTGGTTTGTTCCCTAGGTGGCTAGAGATAATGGCACAATAGAATCATAAACCTCTGTGTGAGATTTCACCTTGGAAAAAAACAGTTTAGACACTCCTGCACATCTCAGAAAAAGTAACAATTGATGTCTAGAAACAGATGGAAATAGGGGACCTGGCAGCTTGCTAGTTATTGAACCCATCTTGTCATGATGCTAGAGCTAAAAATGGACCATTCCTAACCAGAAAAGAACAAAACTCAAAGACATATACACATATTGTGTAAGTCAGTCATAGGACCCAGTCCATGACAGCATATTGTTGTGGAAACCTCATATTCAGTGTCATTAATTATTAGTCATTTCCCCCCTTGAACCTTGCCATATACTGTAATCCTCACTCACTGCTCTATCTCTACATGGCTGCAAGAAAGCCACAAAATTGTAGCTTTCATTTGTTGACAAATGAAATTTGCTTGTTTACCATGACATGCAGCTTTTGGTGCAAAGACCACTACTTGCTCATCAGACAATTTTGCGCTGGTGTGAGATGGCCAGGGTGCACACACAGATTGTTGGAGATATTGATCAGATCAGCTGACAGGGCAAAACCACAGCCACAGGAAGGGGTGTAATTTTGGCTTTTCTTTTTTTGTCTAAGTAAAAATCTTTAGAAGAAATAGCCTCGTGTTTGTTAGCTTTAAAAACAGGAAGAAGAACTACTAAAGTTTCTAGATTCAATTTTTTTGTTTAGAGATGATCAGTGTGAGTCAGTCATTCCTTCTGCCAAGCTGGAAGTATTCGCAATGTTTCACAGTCCTTGATAATTCCTAGGGAACAAATATTTTAACCTGTGGAAGACATTTTTGTCCTTGCAGATTTTAAATTTGGCAAGGCTTTTTGGTTTGAAAGCAAATCAGGAATGACAGTAATGCTGTCTCTTTCATGAAAATTGGCTCCTAAAGAACAAAATATTCAGGGATTTTTCTGTGCCTCCCAGCTTTGCATTCTTTGTGTCACTATTTGAGTCCTATACTCCCTTAACTTGGGCCACATAACATTTTAGTTTGAGAAGCCTCACTCTTCTCACACCAACCACAGGGCAATGCAGGAAGAAGTAGACTGAAGTAGAAAACTGTGATATGAAATGACAATTGGGATATAAATGTTTAAACAATACTAAATATATAAATATCTGAGCTTATTAGCATGCTGCCTTCTTGCTGAGGAATGAAATGGATGATTCCAAACAATAAACAACTACCGTGTTCATGGCTCTCCTTTCTTCTTCCAACAATTTCCTTTCTCTTACCATTGTAATAAATGCTGAATTAAAGATTTTTGACAACTGTTGTCACCATTTACAGGTAAGAACAAATTGGTGTAACAGGGAAACAAAAAGCCAGTTTTGCCCATGAAACAAGGTGAAAACCAGATCAATTTGCTATGCAGGAACACTGTGGAGCTGCCATTCAGGTTTCTCATCAGGTAGCTAACAAGTTATGACCTGTAATCAAAGTAAGCAATACATTACAGAGATTTTTCTTTGTTGTAGGTAATCTGTTGAAATGCTGGCATTTAACATGAGTGGGCTGGGGTGAACCCTGTGGCAATACCTGCCTGTACAGCTTTAAATATATATTTATCTCATAGCCCATATATTTATGCTATATATCAAATAGAAAAACAATGAGTAGCTGGAGCTGCCTCTTTGGAGGGTTGTAAAAGTGAAGCTGTACTTTTTGTGATTCTCAGCGATCTCAGGCACTGAGAGTGTCCTGATTTCCTTTGCAGTTGTAAAATAAAGAGTTTTCTTCCCTTTGTTATGAATTTGTAAAACTGCAGCCATAGTTCCTTCAGGCAAAATTGCCATATGTATGTCAGCTCTCTTGTTTTTGTGATGGTGGGTTAGCTGTTTTTGGTTGTTTTGTAAAAAATTTCACACATTTCCTATTTGATGTTGCAACTGGGACTGCTACTGCTGTGAGCATGTCTTCCATTTATGTACATATGAAGAGATGGTTCCAGACAAAGAGAAGGGTCTGACACAGGCAGGAGGAGATACTCAGCTAAGAGGCAGAGTACTGCATGACTTCAAGACACACAAAATTCCACCCCAGCAGTCAGGTGAGTGCAGTAACTTCCAGCTGAAGGACTCCAAACCCCAAGGATACCATGCTGACATGGTGTCTGCTGGTTCTTTGCTGACTCAGGAGATAGAAAAGGCCCTGACACAGCTGAACTAGTCCTGTGTCAGGAGGTCTCTCTTAAAGAGGGCAACCCTTCTTTGCAGGGTTTTGCTACTTTTCTGGGCAGAATTTTTGCCCCTGACGGGGGGGTTCATTACCCTCTTTCAGTCAGAATAAGCCCCTGGAAAACTACTTTACAGGAAGATAAAGCACATGCATGTCCACTTCACTCAATTCTAAAAAATAGGCACTAATGATTTTCAACAGATCTGAATAAATCTTCCTTTTCTTTTCTCACTTCCTTTGGGCCCCCCCCCCCCCATTTTCCATCTCTGCACATATCGTCATATTTGGCTTTGTCCTCTGTTTTCTATGTTTTCTACAAAGTTCTGCAAAAGTAATGTCATCTGAGGGAGAAACTGTCTGCAGGGCATTTATTTGTACACAAATAATATTTTACCATGGCAACCCTAATTTTTTTCATTGTGCAGTCCTCTGGATCATGAAATAGCTTTTGAACAGCTGGGCATTCCCTTGCTTCTTCTGCAGCTGATATCTCAAAGAAATCTTAAAAATAGATTGTTACAGGCACAGAACCAACAAAGAAAAGGGACATCATCCATAGAAAAAGGTTTTCTGCAATTGTCAGTGGCTTTTGTTCATGGCAATAAGAAAAAGTTGCTTATTTTAAAACAATCAGTGATGTTAGTTAGGCTCTTAATAGGCCTAATTATATTCGCTTTTAGGTCTATACTGTAGCATCTGGTACAAATTACTGTCCACAGTGTTTTGTTATTTCTGGATTACAATTTTTTTCTCTTACCTGATTCATTCTGCAATGTCCAAAGAGGATAATGGCACTTGAATATTTTTCGGGCAAAAAACCTTACTTTTCTATTTTCAGAGCTAAATTTTGCAGCAGAATACAGGTAGTCTATATTGGAAAGCATAGTTTACTTTGCCAGCTGGACGATGCTCCAGTGTGGTGCTCAGATAACTAACCCAGACACTAACTTTACAACTAGCTATCCTTGCAGGGGATAAGACCTGTTCATGATTCCAGATGTGCACTGAGTTACAGCTTTGTCCTGAGCCCAGCTGCCATCCCTGGTCTTTGGGCTGAGCAAGATGTTGCTGGCATTTCAACTCTGAGGTCTTTGATTTCCTTGGCTCTAAACCAAATCCTAACTCTAGCTTTCTGCAGAGTAGATGATAAACCCCATATTCAAAATATGTGATGTCCTTCTACTCCATCCTGTGCCCACCTATATTTTCCTGGAAATTTGTCTTCATGAGAAAACTTTGTAATTTACAAGCTAGAGTTACACTGGCAATCATTGTATAACTTCCTGCTCTAGTACATCTTGTTTCAGAGTACTGTGAATCCCTTTTAAAGTGAAAAATATACTTGTGTTGGAATTAATATTTAACTATATTTTTGCAAGTAGTCCCTATTCTATATTTTGCTGAATCACAGAATATGCTGAGATGGAAGGGACCCACAAGGGATCATGTAGTCCAGCTCCTGACCCTGCCCAGGACACCCCAAGAGTCACACCAAGTGCCTGTACTTGTTTAAACTTATATTTTCATGTAGAACAGCAAAGGCTGTTGTCTCATCTAGATCTAACTAACCTTCAGTAACTAGATACTCACAGTAAAGCTCTATAGAAGCATTTATTTTTGTTCTCGCCTGAGTAGCTGAAATATTCACTAAAATGCCTGAACCTCACTGTAGTTCTATGGGTTGGTCCAGGAACCAAAACTTCCTTGAATATTGATCCCCAAAAACCAAAATATGGAATATTAATATTTCTTTCTCCTTCTCCCTGAGTTCATGGGTAATTCTAGCACAGAGGGCTCAGCTTTTCCTTGCGAGGTCTTCTGTTGTGGTGGTTCCTGTCTTTTGCTAATGAGGCAAGGTACCGTATCTTGGATTTATGCCGAGAAACTCCCGTACATGCATGCATGTGGAAAGGCTACTTTTTATTGTTACTTTTTAATCAGCAGTTCTCATGACAATGACGTTGTCCATCTCACTTTGGCTCTCCTGCTTTGCCAAGGATGGTGCTACTCCAGCCCCTACCTACTGGCTTTCTTTCCTCCACAAGGCTGACCAGCCTGTGGTGTGAGGACATAGAAGGGACTCTTGTAGAATGGTAATTCCCTGGGATGGATCACGAATGGGCATTCTCTTGGCACTCCTGATTTCTTATACCAACTGCAAAATCACGGTGACTTGCGCACCCTCTCTTGACTGAAAAGGACAGAATTTGCTAAAAGCAATATCCAGTGGCCTTCAGTGGCCATTACCCAGCCAGCAGGCCCACACTCAGCCTTGCAGTCAATGTTTAGATACTGTCCTGTCCAGTCACAGAATCACAGAATCACAGAATCACAGAATCACAGAATCACAGAATCACAGAATCACAGAATCACAGAATCACAGAATCACAGAATCACAGAATCACAGAATGGTTGGGGTTGGAAAACACCTTTAAGATCACCCAATCATTAACCTAACATTGCCAGGTCGTTGACTAAACCATGTCCCTAAGAGCCACATCTATATGTCTTTTAAATTCCTCCAGGGATGGTGAATCAACCATTTCCAGTAATCTGCTAGCTGTCTGGTTTAAAATAAAATAAAAAAATCATAGAACTCAGATGTTGTAAAACATCAGCTACTAAACAGAAAATTTTGTGGCTAGCTGTTTCTCTGGCACCTGAATAATGTTTTGGGGTTTTTTTTTGTTTGTTTTTTGGTTTTTATTTTTTTTTTGAAAGAGGAGGTTGCAGTTTGCTGGTGCTAGCAGAATTTTTACAAACAAAGTGTCAGATCACTGGATTTCAACTAGTTTAGTAATTTCATATGCAGGTGTTGTTCTTGACTGTTCCTTTTACTCTTCTTCATGAAACCATGATGATGTACAGCAAAAGCCCAAGCCCAAACTTTGTTCAAACAGCTGGCATACCTTTACAGGGAATTAAACAAGGTATGAAAAGTATAATCTTATTAAAATAACACAATAATTATAAAAAGTAGCCTGATTCTTGTAATGTAAGAGAGTACATTTTTAATGTTAGAGACAATTCCTGTAGTCTTTTTGTTGCCCCTCACAGAGTCAGCTTTACTGAATGGTAACTTCATGCTCAGTTTAACTTTTCTGAGATTGGCCTCCTGTTGTTTTCCCTACTATATGTAGTCTGCATATTGCAGAATAACAAATTTTTTTTTAAGGATTGTTCAGTTCAACCACTAACTAAATTCCTATCTGGAAGTTCATCACTACTTGCAGATGCCCATGTATCTCATATATGTACCTAGATACAGCAAAGGCTGACTTGATGTATGAAATATGTCTGTTGTCCTGGCTCTGTATCACAACCCTCAGCAAGAGCCCACCTGGCCAAGCTCAGTCGCAGCAGGATTCCCTTCTCGGAGCCTCAGCAGATGAACCAGCACTGCACTAATTACAACTTCCATTAGCAAAGTCAGGTACCCCTTAAGATCAGCCACCAACCATCAGCAAACTGGAAGTAGTGGAGAGTTCCATGGGTCTTCATGTGGAGTTTTCAGAGCATCAGTTGGTAGATGCAACTTCAGTGCCCAGAAGAGTAAATACACAGAACCACATACCCCACATACCGTGGGGACAACATGGCAAACACACACACTTTGCTAGGTGTAAACCCTGTCGGGCTGTGCAGAGCAGGGCATTCCAAAGCATTTTACAAGTTGGTTCAGCAGAATGTGAACAGAGTTCCCCTCTGAGCCATCCCCAAAAGCACACAGATATACCTGCTATGCTGATATACACGTGTGGCTCACTAGAAGAGCTTTCCCCAGTGTTTCAGCTGGCAGTGGCAGTTTGCTGCTGAGAGTACAATGTGATAGCAACCAGAAAAATGAAATAATACTGCCAGGAGTTTTTCCTACTCATCCTGTGGGTGCATTTCTTTTCTTGCCCCACCCTCAAATGGTAAACTCTATGGGAACAGAAATGTGCAGCAAAGCTACTGGCTGCTAGTACTTTCTACCTTACCAGTGAAAATATTTTCCTAAAGCATGACATACTTCCAGAGGATGGAGGAGACAGCAGCTGCAGAAACTGGCTCATAGGCAAGATCAGAATTGGCCGGAATTGTGATGCACAGGAGACAATGGCCAAAGGACATAAGAAGTATGGGTATACCAAAGCAAACAATTAGATGACCTTGGCTCAAATTTTCTTACTGAAGGTAAATATAAAAAGATGCCAGGACTTCTACCTAAGTGTTATGCATGATTGCGAAGTGTTATGTATGATTGCAGCACCATTTAGGCATACAAAGCATAAAATAATAATATTAACACATGTATATGAGAATACTGAAGTTTGAACACTGAAAGGTACTACAAGACTTCATTTCCTTTTCCATGCCTGACGTCCTTTTCCAACTGAGAACAGTACTGGTGTCCAATGTATGAGAACAAGTGGAAAGTTTGGATGTGCCTGGGCATGCAAAGAGGTGTTTTTATGAAGTGTATTTTCCAGGATTTCAAAGCAAACACTGGAGAGGACAGTATCTGTATCTGTGCAGAGAATTTGGAAAAGCTCAGACTTTAATTATTGCTTGCCTGATTCTCTGGTGTTACAGTTTATCTGCAAAATTGAAAGGAGTCAAATTAATGAAAGTCATATGGCAGCCTGTGGATTAACTTTGCATTTCAAGCAAGCTCACTTAGTACTAGGAATTGACAGGAGGTGTAACTGGCCTTCTGCCTTATCCCAGATCTCTGCATTCCCTGTCTCAAAGGCAGTAAGGACAAATGTGGCTTACCCACTTCCTGTCTTCTCAGGAACAAGCTGGACAAGTGCTTATGGAATTAAACTCTGCCATCTGTAGAAGCCTCTTGTACCTCTCAAATACGCCCATGTAACAATTAATGATGCTTCTAACATTTGTTTTTCACTGTGAGATTGCCTGGTTAGCATGGCCTTGATTATGTTACTCCTTGATATGAAGAGGACAACCGAATTAAATCAGCAGCAGGAAAAGATGGGGTGAGATTTCAGGAAACATGGGTTAAAAAAGTGCAAAATGCTTTTACAAAATCATTATTAAGGAAAATGTCTCTGTACATTTCTTGGAAAGGAGTGTAGTGGGCTACTCTGAGGTTTTACAGGAATTTTAATGTCATCTCATTCACAAACATCTGTCACTTCCTTGGCTCCTGAGAGGTTGCAGCAAGCTGGAGGCACCAGTTTAAAAACCAGTGTAACACAGTGTAGACTTTGGCAGCTGACATGTGCAGCTAAGCCATCTCTGCTGAGAGATGGAACATCTTGGATATCAGCAAGGAAAAAAATTTGAGGACATGAGCCGCTTCAGCTGTTCTCAGTGAGTGCTTATACTGGTTAGTCATCAGTATCAGTTGGCTATTTGGGCCATCAGCCCTTCAGAAGTGGTATATTCTGGATAAAGCACTATACTAAATTCTGTGCAAAAATGGGCATTTATCAAAGCTGCTGGAGAAATTTAGCTGATCAACAACCTTAGTCCTGAAATTAATTCACGGAGATACTAAATTTGGCCAAAACAAACTTTCTAACACAATTTGAAGCATTGGAAAGCAGGCATTCTTTATCTGCACAAGGCACTCAGAGGATCAATCTCTCCTCATTCTGTGTGTGAAGTGAGACTCTACAGCAGGGGTTTTATCCATCATAATAATTCATTAAAATGTGTTTCTTATCTAATACATAAACATAATTGAAAATAATTTGCATGCACCCACCTCCTGCTGGAAGTCTTTTTATGATCCTGGAGAGTAACAAAGGAGGTCTCTGGTGGTTGTATTCACTGAACGTTTCAAAATTGAAGTGTGGTGTTAACATGAAAGCCTGTATTTTAAATACTACTGTTTGCCACCAGTCAAATCTCCAGATTTGCCACCAGTCAAATCACCAGACAGGTAGGCTCTGTCCGCTGCCCTGATAGAGAAGTAAGTCCTGAATTTCAGAATTTACAATTTAACAAATTAGGTATTCTTAATCTCTTTTAGATGCAAGGTGAGGGAAGGTCACTGAGTCAGTGGGTTTGGAGACCCTGTCCTGCTAGGAGAGCTCCAGGGCCAGGTCCAGTTCAGCTGGGAAGAGAGATGACTTTGGCAACACCCAACAGCAGTCCTGGTACAGACAGGAGAGGGACTAATATTGGGAAAGGCAGCATCAGGACTTGTCAGAGTGGTGGGTGGTTGGAAAGTGAGTAGCACAGCTGAAATTGTGGAAATTCAGAGCATTCACAAGGAAGAAACACTTTCCACACAAGACAGCCCAGGACTGGAACCAGGCTGTGCTGTCACCAGCCTTGGAGGTTATAAACCTCAACTGAGCAACCTGGTGTAAGCTCAAAGCAGGCTCTGATTTGGGCAGGGTTTGGACTATTGGTCTCTCAAGTTCCAGTCCTAACTGAGTTATTCTGTAACCCTATGAACTACAGCTCTTGAAGCATCTCAGCAGCTGCTGGACCATTCTTCGCTAAAAGTGCCAGGGTACCCTGCCATGGTCCTCTGGAAGAGCAGGTTTAGTGGAAAGGAAGGATGGAAGGGCAAGCTGTGGAGGAGTAGGAGCCCCTTTGTCCTCCTCAGAGGGTTTGAGCAGACATCTCACTGTTGTGTCCAAACACTCGACAGGGAGTACATCAGCCAGAGCCAAGCTCTTGGAGTGGTACCCGGTGACAGTACCCAACGAGGGGAGCAAAGCACTGCGCACACGCTGAAACCCGGGAAAACCCACTAAAACACGAGGAAGCACATTTTGGCATGCGGGGCAGACACGTCCCGCAGCTGCCGGAGCGGAGGCGGCCCGCCCCACTGCCCGCCCGAGCGCCCTGCACAGTGCGGGGTGCCGCCTCC
>JAHLSL010013433.1:1223604-1277576 GCA_025920805.1 Petroica traversi
CCGTGCCGTGCCGTGCCGTGCCGTGCCGTGCCGCGCCGCTCGGTTTTCCCGGCCACCCTCCCGCTTGGGTGACAGTCCCCTGACAGCCGGTGATGGGCAGGCCATGCGGGGAGGCGTCTGCACTCCCCCGGCACAGGTATCTCCGCAGGTTACCTCAGAAATCGCCTTTCTCTCCCTGCCTTTCCCAACTTTTTGTCGGGAAAAGGTGTCTTCTGTCAAATCCTCTTTCTAAAAAAGCCGTCGCGTCTGTCGCGTTCCTTTTAAGCTGCGTTATTCTTTTTTCTACATGTGTTTTGGGTTCTTCTCCAAAAGTGGATGCATTTCCAGGGCAAGAGACAATATTAGGCAAAAGTATCTTTACAACACGTTCAATTAAGACTTTTCTCCATTTTATGGTACCTGCAGTTCAACAGAAAAAATCATGTCTTTCAGTAAGTTGTATCAGGCTTAACAAGACCTAATGCTATTGAAAAGAGAACAAAATCCAGTCCCTGCACAGAGTTTACATGCAACTGTAACTACTTCTTGGTAAGTTTTCAGTGTGGGCTCCAATTTTATGGCACAATCTATGGGAACAAAAGACTCAACAAAAATATAAACAGCATGGTTGTAACTGGGTAATAAAATAATTTAATTTTGATTATGTGTTCACCAAATTGTCATTCATGAAGTGAAATCTGTGCTCACACAGAAGAAGGGACTATGTGTTTTTAAAGTTTTAAAGCCCTAAAACAGGTGCCAAGAATAAGGAAGAGGTGAGTACATATACAAACAGGTAGGCACCCCCTCAGAACCCCTTCATCAGTGCTCCAGTCAAAACTGGCTGGTCCAGTTTTCTATTCCAATTGTCACTCAGTTGAGAAAAAAGATTTATTTTTTTTGCCCTGATTCGTGCCCTGTTCTCACCTGTGCAAAATAAGTCACCTTCATTGTAACTTTTTAGATTAGTCAGTAGGCTAATGTACAAAATGTACAAAAATGTACAAAAACCCCTAACTCAGAAAAGCCTGCAAGGATGTCATAGCTGAAATACTTGCTTTTTCTCAGACTTATTTGATATATATTTCTTAGTTTATTTATTTTTTTAATATACATAGATTTTCCTGTAATTTTGAAGATACTATTGGAAATTCAGTAACCATCTTTGCTGTCCCAGCTGTGCTTCCTAACACCATGCCCTCTTAGTCTCTGTCTGCCAAGCAGCACTTACTTCCTCCTTGTGATTTACAGGGAGCCACATGGCAGAGGTATTGATTCAGCTCCAAGGGACTGTGAGGTGCAGGGAGCAAGACCTCCAGAAGTGGGTGTGTATCATGTTGTGCACATCCACATTACAGTGCTTCAAGATATGAAGACATTTGATCAGCAGCAGCCTGCTTTTTTTTGGTGCACAGAACATAATTTTTGTATAAGCATAAACATACCAGTGGGTGCACAGCTCCTGTTGTTGCACATTTTATTTTCAGAGATACATAACTGAACTGTTACACTCTGGGAGGATATGTGGTATACCAGCTCTCATAATAGGCAGAGTTCTGTCAGCATTTCCATTATAAACAGTTTTTCTGCAGTCTGTAATTTGATCATAGCAAGACATTCTGTGCAAACATTTGGCACACAAGGTATTATATTAGTCTCTTCAGAAATACATTCATATAATCACAGCTAAATCTAGCTGAAAATAATTCATTCAAATCTACACAGCAGCTGTGCAGAACTAGTCTTACTTAGAGGCTCTTTCATTCTTTTGTCTCATAAAACCATGCCCCTTTTAGCAGCACTGTGTCCTGGTATTTGCTGGTCAGCATATGTACATGTGGTAATTTATTGGGACAACAGAGAGAGTTAAGAACTGGAAAGACAGCTTAGTTTTGAATTGTTCCACTTCTCCTTGCATTGCTTCAAAGTTGCTTTGTTATTTTAAATTGTTATTTGTGGTGTAGAATTACATTCAGCAGGTCTTTTACAGGGATTATCTGACTTGCAGTGCAAGTTCTTGCATCTTATAAATCTCTAAATAGTATAGTCTGGTGCCAAACTGTCAAGGTGATGTAAATATAACTAAAACCGTGCCCAGAAATTTCCACTCCATACTTGAAAGTATTTTGCCCAGTTGCCAAGGAAGCCAGTATCTTTTGATGGGCCAGGCACACAGAAAGGAAGTGTGAGAATAAGTTTTGCTTTTGTTTACAGCTATCCAGTCCCACTTAAATGAATATGTTTCTGAGATTCAGCAGTTGTTTTAAATGCTTCTGGCTTCTCTTTAGTGCTCTGGTAGTTCCAACGTACAAAGTTTTTTGGGTTTGGTTTTGTTTTTTGGGTTTTTTTTAATTTTAGAATTTTCATAATTGATTTTTAATATTTTTTTGCTAAAGTTTTGATTCATGTGACTGGCATTTTAGAGCCCATTTTAATCAAGTACAAATCAAAAGAAAATACTGAATGCTACAAAGGATAGCTGTTTCACTCTTAAGAGCTTTATTGAAGATTGGCAAATCAGGCCCTAGTGAAGTGGCTGTTTGTAGGAACAGCTACACAAGAAACAGTCCAGGCATCTGTCCAGTAGACCTGTGCTCCTATAAAACCTCTGCTTCACAGAAACCCTCTGTAAGCCTCAAGTTCTCTCACATGACTCTGAATTCAGGAATAGGACCTTCAAGTATATCGAGATGCTTGTTTTAACTGCCAGCATTTTCAGGCACTGGCTGGTTTGGTGTTTGCCTTTTAGGACTATAATGATTTTAGCAGACAAACACCATGCAAGGAAAAATGTAAAATACAGAGGAAGCTGTGGATATAAATTTCTAGCAAGCCTCGTTATGGCTGGGAAGCACACCCAGCTGAGGTCATGGCCCAGGCTGGTTAAGTACAGCATCAGGCTTGAGGCAGCATGTTCCCTAATGAGCCAGTTCTGTTTTCAGTGTAACATGGGAAATTCCATGCAACATGTTGTGCTTCATGTGTTTGTAGGATACCAACTACTCAAGAAACACAGTAATGTTGTTGCTCAGGAAAAGATCACCATATTGTAATCCTGATCCTGAAATGAGCAACAGATGAATTTGTACGTTACCAGTGATAAGATCTGAAAGCCTTATGTGAGTTGCTCCTAAACATAAACAAAGGGGACAGTGGTTCATTTTCATTTCAGAGGAATAGGCAAGCCCCCAGAAATGTTCTCGCATTCATGATGCCTCTGAACAGATAATTTATCTTTAAATTCAGAATATTAAACAAAGATCAAACTCTTGTACTCAACCAATGGATAGGAAATGTAGAAATCACATCTTTATTCCTCACTACTATAGTAATTAGTTGAAAAGTTTGAATACCATGTTGGTTCTACTAATACCTGCAGGTGTACAGAGCATGAGTTCATGCCCATTTATTTTGGGGCATAAAGCTTTGCAGATGCATAGTGGCTGATTTGCGCAGGAATTTATTTCTTTGTCAGTAGCATATGTGTGGCAAGGGAAATACCAGTTAATTCTAATATGTACTGTCAAACTGTGTAGAGTGAGATTCATCACATAATCTCGAGATTTTCTTTAACCAAATAGCACAATTATTTTAGAGGGCAGGCATGCTTTGTAAATGCAAAGTGGTCTTTGAAACAAAGGAAGATGCTGTGTATAATAGGCAGTAATCCTGAGTAGAGTAATAAAACCATGCAGACCCACTTACAATAGCAGTAGGAAATACAGCCTTGGATCAATTGCAACCATTCTAGAGTGTTAGGTTTGGACATTTTTTGCATTCCTCTTAGCCATGTCCAGCACAGAGCGGGCCATAACCTGATTGTAAGAAGATCCTGCTCACAACATTATTACAGATAAATTTCATTAAACACAATAACTATGGCATGTCTTTTCTGTGACTCTGGGCAATGTTTACATTTTTGCTTAGAATATCTCTACAGCCCTTTGTGTGAACTGTGGGTATGTTTTGTTTTCCATTGCCCTTCACTCTAACAGAGACCAGTTTAATAGTGCTAAAAATAACATGCATTTTGGCTGTCAGCTTAAATCTACTCTAATGGAGTTTGCTATGCTACGCCTACTTGCCTGGATTTAAGCACTAAATAAGCAACTTGTCTATTACTACAGCAACCTGTAGGGAAGAGAGATTGCTCCAAAAACCAAGTGATCATTGTTGAATGTGCCCGTGCATTGCCTAATGAGTTTTGTGGCACTGAAACACTAAAAGTATAACTGGTAGTTGATACCACTGAATACCCCTCGCTCTTATAGGATAATTGATAGCTTCAAATGCTTTTTTTTTTCTGAGTGTTGTTTTCCTTCAAAACTTCTGGAAGTGTGTATTACGTCATATATCACCAAGGATTTATTTTAATAGCGCATTATTTCAGAGATTTTAATAATGTTTTCTCTTTGTGCAGTATTTTGAAGGAAAAGAGATCATCTTCACTCAGAAAAGCGATGTAATAGATTACATTACGTACAAATATGGCCTTATTTTCTTATTCTTAAAGCATATGCCTATTTTTGCCACATTATTCCAAGATGCTGTTTCTGTGATACACTCCAAACAGGTGTCCATAAGGTAACAATTTATGGAAAGCTGGTGAGCAAGCAATATCACTAACAACAGTTACAGGAAACTGAAGTTTGTCTTTTGGAGTATATTTATAGCATAGTTACACTTAAAAATATATGGAAAATAATTTCAAGCGACAGGACAGCTATTACAGGCCTTCAGATAAGTCAGGCGTGAGAGCAGCAACATAAGGAATCTCAAATCTAAACATTGTCTGCATACCATTTAAATAGCTTGTATTTACAGCTGTGCCACATGACTTAAAACTGACCTTTTTTGATCTTGAATGTCGCATCATGTGGTTTTAATATACAGAGTAATAAAGCAGGTGATAATTGGCGATCCTAGGTTTTGTGGCACAGCAAACACGGTTCATGTCTGATGTGTGCTGTCTTACCAACTACTGGTAATTAAATTAGCACATTTGGAGTCTTGGTTTTCTTTCCATCTATCTACCAAACTTTCCTGTACTGTAATTTGAGAATGTAGAGAAAGTTGTAACATTGTACAATCCTTGAGATGAGACAAGTGGTCTCACATGTTTGTTGTGAGATCACTGTGTACTTGGGAGCCAAGGAGACTTGCACCAGCTTGTACCTAGCTGCAGCAGAACCAGGCTGGCACACCACAGTGCCTGTTTGCTGGCAGGTTCTCAGCTGATAAATTCACCCTGCCATAGGAGCTTATTGGTTTGGGACTCCCAAACCTGTAGCTGGGGCATCTCTGCGCCGAGTGCTGTTTGATGGAGGGTAGAAGCCCTTAGATTGGCACATGGTCTGCTTTCCCTTGACCTGATAATTAAAATGTTGGTGTTCCTGGCCAAAGTAAATGAATTTGGAGTGACAGCTGTCCTTCCTAAGGGGAGGGGGTGAAAGAAAGGCTGACTCACACACTTCTTTAACACTTAGAATCTCATGTTCTTCTTATTTTGCATTACTTCTGGTGCCATTTCTCCTGTACACTCACCTTTGACTACTCAGCCACCACTCTTGTGTTAGCAACTCATTTCTTCATGCTATTTTCCTGTTCAGGCTGTCACTGGCAGCTTAATAGTAGTGCCATGTGTGAGTAGCATTCCATCATTCCCTCTTGCTCCAGCCTATCCCTTGTCTTGCTGATCCCAATATGAAATCCTACGTTTCTCTTGCCCAGGTATGACTTCCATCCTAGGCTTCTGGGTAATAGCATTTTTATTCAACTATGCCCACATGACAGTTATTTGCATATTTTTCCCCCATCTTCAGGGGCAGGTCTTGTGCAAATAAAAGATGGCCAAGAGCACTTTGTGTCCACCAAGGGCTTCAGCAGCAGTTGCCTGTGCATGATGACACTTGTGATAAGTTTGGCCTTTCCATTTTGCAGCCAGGGAACAAACAAAGCCTAAATTCTTATCAGTGAGTCACTGCATGAGAGACGAGTTTCAAAGCATTCCTCTTCTCCACAGAATAGCAATGTTCTCATAAGTGTATTTTCACATACAGCTGTTACTGATTCAGTGCTTACAGAGTCAACACTGTTGTAGCGTGTTTTACACTGAGCCATGGAATTTGGCCACAAGAGAGGGAGGATGACTCTTGGAAAATTCATGCTTACTGAATATACCTTGCACTTCTGATGTAGGCTGGGCTTTGTTCTGCATGAAAGAAAAAACCCTGAAAATAGATAATTTACTCGAATTAAAAAAAAAAAAACAACAAACCTGTAGGAGGGCAAAAGAGTTTTCGGTAGTCGTGATGGAGGTGAAATCACTTCAGTCAGAAAAATTACTTGCAGGTAACCCCTGGCCTTGCAGATGTTGTTGAAGTTTCTTAAAATTCAAGTACAGACATGCAAATCCCTTGCTGAAAACTGCTAGAAATATTGTCAGCATTCTGAAAAATAATGAAGGATGCAAATTAACTGATACTAAGTTTCTTTCAGGAATTTCAAGATGCAGGCACAGCACGAGTTTTTTAATTAGTAAAAGTGCTGTCAGGCAGTACTTTGTGGTTGTTGCACCTATTACACTACATGGGTAATAATCTTGACAAATGAAGTGGAAAGCCAATAATTTGCCCGTTCATTTTTTGGAGGGAAGGGAAGAAATTTTCATTATAAATTTTTGTCATCCAAACATGAGTCAAGATCTGTAGTGAGGAAAAGTAAGCTTGCATTTGTGCTGAAAGGATGATCACAGATACTCCAGAAGCATTTCTACGAGTAAAGAAGACTTGTTCACCTTACACATTGTACAGACTTCAAAAGTTTAATAGTATCAGCCTGAAAATTCCCTAATATTCTTATTATATAGGATGCTATAAAGTAAAATCATTTGGAAACTTATTGAAAAAGTAAGTCCAAACCAGTTACAACTAGTTGGTTTTGTTCACTTTTTTGGAGTTTTCCCATTACATTACCTTCTGAGACATTTTTCCCCAGCCACTGTGTGCAAGAGCAGTACAAGCAAAGCTATAATTACTTGACTGGTTAAACTTACCAAATAGGGTCAAATCTTCTATGGTTACAAAAAAATATACTTTAAAAAGTAGAGAGATTTTCCTTTAATATTTGAGTTTTTACTGTCTTAATAATACCTTTTTAGCAGTTATGCTGCAGACAGCCAGATAAAAGGCCACAGTCATCCATGTAACTTTATATAATGCTTTGTTTGCTTAGAATGCTTTATATCATTTGAAGAATTTTATTGCTCCCATTGAAAAGAGAAGCCTCTTTTCCTCCATCCTTCACTGTGTCTCTAGACAACCAGAGATTAATGTTTGATTATTGTAGTCCTGCTTCACATGATAATCAAGCCAAAAATTCCTACAATTTTATGTAATATAGTGCTCTTTGATTAACAGTGTCTTCTATACTACATGGCTGTTCCTTTCCTCCAACACATTTTCCTTTGCCAAATGTGGCTCAAGATCAGTATCTGAGACGACTCTAGGAGTGTGATTAATTGTGTTGGTGTACTTTGAATGCTATTTTAAATAGATATATTATCTGATAAAGTATGAGCTACATGTTACTAGCATTTCTCTCTGTTCCGAAGACCTTGTGAGTCTAGTAGGAAAATAACCATGAATCGTGGTAATTAGATCTTCATTTGAAAGATTAGCCAAAGTCTTTTAGGAAACAGTCTTCACAGTTTTCAATTACCAAAGCATTAAAATGTTTAAAGAGGCACTGTTGTAACGTGACAAGTTTCTTCAAATTTCCTGGCTCACAAACTGTATTTGATATGAAAAATGCATTAAGAGTTACAGAAATGGAAGGGCAGGTTACAGCTGTTGTATAAAAAACCATAGTGAGATACACAGCTGCTGAAGGAAGTAGTTTTCCATCTTTCAGATTCTCTTGTGTTTTGGATGTTACATCAATAACAACTGATCAATAGTGTAAGATTCTTGTCTATCCCTCATGGTTCAAAAAGGCTGCCACAGGCTTCTGCATGACAGTGGTGTCTTGAGAAATGCTATTGCATTTATGGCAAAATATTATGCTTGGGGGGCAATGGAGCCAGACAATCATACCTGATGTGTAAATATGCAGATTTCCCTGTTTTCTAATAATGACATTAAAGATCATGTTCTAATACACTAAACAAAATTTAGATTTACTCTGTAAACACTTCTCTTCAGTAGAATTCTAAGTGTTCCACAAAGCATTTTCTGCTTGCAGTAGAAATTCTGATATATAGATGGGGAAGCTTAATTGTCTAGTGTACTAACTAATTCATTTGTAGATCTGGGAAAGAAAATGTGCCTCCCTTCACAGGCCTCTTTTACATTTGCTAAATAGTATTTATTCCAGCCTGGAATATAGTTTCTTGCTTTTCACAAATTGCCATGAACAAGACTTGAGAAGGCCCTTGAAAAAGGCTGGAGTCAGCAGGTGGGATGAGTGCTTTGTCTGGGTTAGAGAACTCTGGAATGCAGCAAACACCCTTTAGCATCTCTCTGTTCATTCCAGGGTTAGATGATGAGGTTGCTGCCTGGATCTCAGAGTCCAACCAACCTCATAGACTTAGAGAAACCTGTAAGGCAAAGTCACATCTGAGTTAAAATCTTTATGGACACTACAAGACTTGTGAGCACTGGAGGGTCTTTTGGGAGAAAGTTCCATGTTTTTTATATTGCAGCCTAGTTAGAAACAGCTTGGCAGAAAAGGCCCTGGGGGCCCTGGTGGATACCAGGCTGGACATGAGCCAGCAAAGCGCCCTTGTGGCCAGGGCAGCTAATGGTGTCCTGGGCTGCATGAGCAGAGTTGCCAGCAGCTCAAGAGTGACCCTTTCCCTCTGTTCTTCACTGTTGAAGCCCTGTCTGGAGTTCTGTCCAGTTCTGGTCTTGTCCAGTTCTGGCTTTCCCAGTGCAAGGCAGACATGGACATTATGGAGAGAGCCCCGTGAAGGATCATGAAGATGACAAAGAGAGTGGAGCATCACTCATATGAAAAAAATCTGCAGGAGCTTGGACTGTTCAACCTGGAGAAAAGAAGGCCTGAGGGGAAAGTTTATATTATAAATAAATAGAAGTGCCTGAAGGGATGGTGCAAAAGGGACACAGCCAGGCTCTTTCCAGTGGTACCCAGTGACAGGACCAAAGGCAATGGGCACACACTGCAACCCAGAATGTTCCCTCTGAACACTAGGAAGCACTTTTTCACTGTGAGGGTGGCTCGGAGGCTGTGGAGCCCCTATCCCTGCAGATGTTAAAAAGTTTTCTGGACATGGTCCTTGGCAACTGGCTGTAGGTGGCCCTGCCTGAAGAGGAGGGTCAGAACAGATGATTTCTGGAGGTGTCTTCCAACCTCAACTATTCTGTCATTCTGTGATATCTTCCTATTTTTGACTGAAAGTTTAAAAAGCCCTGCTGCAGTGGTCTTCCAGAGATATCTTCATGCACAGTAAAAGAACGTAAGAATTTCTGGTTCCTTTTAAAGAATTGAACAGAATAGTCTCGTGTTATGTAGATGCCTGATCCATTTATATATATAGTATATATGAAATCTCTTCACCCTCATGCAAGAGAATAAATGATTTTGTTGTAGATTCTGTTAGGTGAATGACCTCTTAGTTGTAAAGCAGAATATGGAGAACTTGCTACTTACTGGTACCTTTGGGGATTGATTGTCATGTAGCTAATGTTTTTAATGCTCATGGCTGCAGAATTTCATGGGAAGCAGATAGGTTATGGTGTAGAGCCCTCTGACACATTTTGTGATACGATCTGTTCTACTTTTTTAGTAATTTCCATTTGAAACTTGTCTTTGGTGTGTTCTGTTTTAGACGTGGTTGTTATCCTGAGGAAGTTTTAGCAAAATAGTTGTGCTCCATCTAATCACTCTTGGCAGATCATTCTGCACATGAGCCTCCTTGACTGAGACCACAGTTTTGCAGCTGTTTGGCCAAAATGAATTGAGTTCATTTTAGGCCATATGAGAGAGTTGATGGCAATTGGCATCACTATTTACTGGAGCCAGCAGAGAGGCAGATGAATGGATATTGACTCTGAGTTGCTCTCAGACTAGTTTCAGGCAAGTGATGGAACAGATGTAGATGTCTGTGCTGTCTCCCTTGCATCTGTTTGGGAAATAGAGTCCTTAATTCTCCCAAGCCGTGTATCCTCAAGCTGACCTGCAGTTCATTATCAGTATTTATTACAGATATCTGCTCCTAGCAAATCCCTTTTTCTCTCCTTTCCCTGAGTGCCAGATGCCTGGTGTACACTGAAGTGTATTCTCTGCCTTGGACATGTAAACACTTGTGGTGAACAACCACAATCATTTACAAGCTGTAGGCAGGAGCTGGAACCAGCAGACCAGGTACCTGGTGATGCATTTCTTCATGCTTCATAATCTTCCTGAGATATTTTTTATCCCAGGAGAATAATATTTGTACCCAAGTGTCAGGTGATAGTCAATTTTGTACTGTATGATTACAGTAGAAAAATAGGGAGAATCTGTAGCAGAACTGGAGTAATGCCGCTGTTGTCATGTTTTGCCTCTACTCTGTAGTAAATAATTTTCCATTATAAAACCTGACAGTTTGGTGTCACCCTTAACAGTTCAGTTCAGAATATTTACTCAATACAGACTGCAAGAAAATGAGGAACTCTTAGTACTGCTCTGGCTTTAAGCTACAGTTAGTTTACTCCCATAGCTGTGAATAAATTTGGATATGGTTTTCAGGTAATGGTAGGGTAAACTAATTTTTGATTGTATAAATTCCTGAGTTCTTAAGGAAAGTAAAGTCTACTTTAAGTTTTGGAGTGCACAGATATGTAAAATTGCTGCTTGCAAATGCAGCTGTCCTGATACCTGGATTTTAAAATTGTAACAAATATAGCAGCAATAGTTTTTGTTAAAAAAACTGGATATACTAGATCTTTTCTTCCCTTAGAGGTGGGCCTTAGAGGCATGATATTTTGGGCTCGAGCAATGATAAAATCTGACCCTATACAGAATAAAGTGTGTTTTCTAGTCTGTGTCAATATACAGGTTTGCTTAATGTCTGTATCTGCAGCTTAATATTGAGCTTCACAGTACTTACTGTCAGGAATTAACATCTTCATAGACAGCCTCAAAACTTACATGTCACTATAGGAATGCTTCATTTTAAGATGTTGTTTGTAGCATTTCATCTAGGGTGACCTTTAACATCTTAAATATGCATTCATATAGCTAGGCAGTGCTAATCTAAGCTGTGCTTTGTAGAAGCTTAGTTCACTAAGCTAAGTTCACTAACAAGCAGGAGGAATTGAAATGAATGAATCTTTTCTAGTTCCTATACAGCCATTGCTTTGCATTTTAATTCTTACAAGATCTTTCGCAGAGGGATTTCTTTCCTGGCCAAGGATATTCTTGTGTGCTTGAGTGGAAACATGAGAGGCTTTATACCAACAGCAGATTGTTCTCTAAATATAGCCACTTCTAGTGGTTATTTTAAACTGAGTGTCAAACTGCAGAGTTATTAGGGCAGTAACTGCTGTTTGTTTGAAAAAGAAGAGAGAACTTTGCACAGTGAAGTTGTCTTATATGGAAATAAGATGAGTGGTATGTGTAGTTTGGACTACCACATCTAGGTAAAAACCAAAGAGCTGTAATCAGTGTTTGTTTTTATATATATTTGGAGTAGACTTCACAGCTGATGGGTGTTGAAGCCAAAAATAGGGTTACATGATCAATCATCCCTTACTAAAATAGGAATGAGAATCTTTTGCTGTGCTGGGTTAGCTACATATTTTTCTATTAGTTAAAAACTTCTCTTTTCATGGGTGATTAGATTTTGTGCTTTCTGTTAGTTTTGCATCTAGAAGGGAGTTTCATTGCTATGCCTGTAGTTGACCTGCATGTTAGTCCTCTATGAGAGAGATAAAGTTGAAGCCCAGAGCAAAGAGCAAGAGAGTAAGAAGTCTCAACAGAAGTCCACAGCCTGAAAATATTTTATCAATTCTGTGAAAAGATAAAAAACCCTCTAATTTATCTTTGAAACTTGCTAGAAAATGGAATTGCCTGCTGGACATCTGCATTAGCTGAATCATCCTTATAAGATCTTCTCTAATTCAGTAATTTTCTGCAGTGTGTGTGAGAGCTGCTTTGTGCTGCAGTGTACCCCTGGCAGGGAAGGGTGGCAGATGGAAGGGGCATCACAGGAAAGTGTTGCTCTAGCCTGATGGAGGAAGGCAGCCTGTAAGGTCTTCTGGGAGAGATGTTTGCGGGCTGTTCCTGGCTGGGGGTCAGGGGTTTTTATTTATATATTTATTTTACGCACAAATGACAGAGGAGGTTGCATGGTGTGTGCAGGGAATCTGCTGCAGGGTTTCCATTAGTCCTCTTGTGGTCACTCTTGTTCCCTGAGGTACCTACAGGTGACAGTAAACAGCCCTGCAAAGGCATGGATGAGTGGTAGACTGACCAAAGCCATGAATGCATTGGATAGTTAGACCACAGTAAATCTGTTGAAAAGGGTGCTGAAGGAGTCCAGGTCAAAGAGGAATTGATACGCGGCATGGAATTTCAAAATTTAACTAGGAGTCATGGATCTGCTTTCCAATCACTTTATCTCTTCCAACTTTTTATAGCAGTATATTGTCAAACAATAAATTATTTTTTTCCCAGAAAGCTGAGAGAATTATAAAAACTATGAAATATTGAGCCCTCTATCAGGCCTCTATCAACCACTCCTGCTACCAATCGTCTCTAGCTAATACCAACAATCTTATGTCAGCCACATGTCTGCTACCAATTAGTACTGCGGCAACTTCAGTGAGATCAGAAAAGAGCACGAGATGGGTTGTTCAGTTCCAAACTTTTATTCTTCATTAAATTACTCCCTGGTCAAATTAAAATCAACCTGATCACATAGGTAATACTCCAAATAATTGATTTTGCTCATTCCTCCGGTTATGACATCTTTTTAATTTTCAACCAGCATTAGTTAAATTAACTGTTTTTAAAAGACCAACTGTAATGGACTACTCTATAGTTACTGCTTTATTCTTGTATCTCACCAGCTCATTGCACAATTACATTAATATTTAATAATAATGATGTGGAGATAAGCACAACAGTATAGTGCAGGCACAGAATGCAGGCCAAGAAGTGGGTATGGACTGTAGGGGAAATCAAGACCACCAAAAACTACTGAAGCCCTCTGAACCATCAAGGTCTTAAAGAAGGTACCGTGCGTGGTAACTTATTTACATAGAAGGCAAGAAACCTATCTCCAGGGCAAGAAAACATACTTGTTGAAGGGTAACTCCACAAAGTCTTGGTGCTTGGGCACCTCCAGCACCCTTGATACCCTAGCTGGATCAATGCTAGAGCCAGGTGCCAGGTAACATCTTTTTCTTTCTTCCTTTCTCTCTCTTACCCTCTCTCTCCTTCTTTAATTATCATCTCTGTCCCTCTTCTCTTTTGCCCTACCCCTTTATCAAAACCCACTGCTGTCTGTTTATATAGGAGGTCAGAGACAAATAGACCAATTTCCTTGCCTAATTTACTAATAAAACTTGGTAAACCTTTGCACACCCTCCGACTTTTGTAATTCCTTTTGACCGGGAGCCACTATGAATCTTCCATGCTCCCTTCCCCTGAAGGGTGGGATGCCACACCAACAGAGGGAGGTACAAAGAAATAACTGTGGGGATATTATCTTACCAGAGACTGAACTGTCCAGTTAGATCAATTTTCAGTAAAGCATTTTCTCCTGACTGGGCTTCATGTGGCATGGAGATGTAGAGGAAAGCAGGTTTATAGTTTGTTATATGCCTCCCCTGCTGAAGTTGGTCTATATTTTCCTGAAACAGCTTGTTTCACAGGTCTGAGAACAGCTGGGAAGCAGACGCATTGTCCTCCACAGAGGATTGGAAGGACAACCATGGGCATTTCTTGAGGCCAGTTTCCTGACTGCTAATACTCCTATACTTTGCCTCAAGAGTTGGAAGTTTAATAAGGAAGCAATTCTTTCCTTTGCAAAAGATAAAAGTTATAGAAGACTTTGATCTGTCTTTTTAAAGCAGATTTTTAAACAGCATGGGAAAAAGGAACCCAAATTAAAAAAAACACCTTCTTTGAAAAATAAAATAAAGGAATTTTAAAGACAAGAACATAACCATGTATATGAGTATCTGCCATTTGTTGCTTTGTTTGTAATGCATGTTGTATCCCTTGCTTACTACAGCATTGCGTGCTTTTTTGCTTCTTAAAATTTTTCAGAAAATTTTGTTACCTGTTTGCATGATGTATTTTATTGACCCCATCATTAAAAATTTTTTTAATGGAAAAAGTAAAATATATGTAGCAAAGTTCTTTGCAGTATTCTTGTGTCATTACATTTTCCTTAAATCAGAATGTGAAGATTTTTTTTAGATGGTTGTTTCATACTAGGTCAGCTTTGTATCAGCTTCTTGGTAGTATTAGAGACCAGACTTTTGAAAACTGGTGTGCGAGCCCTTGTGCTTTCTTTCCTTCCTAAGAGCACTGCAGCTATAGGAATACTGACTCAGTACTTCAAGTTTTTTCAGTATCATGCATTGAAAAGTTGTTTATTTGTTTTTTCCAGGTTCCCAATGGTTATAAATATTCCCCTTGTTTTCCAAGATAAAACTTGGCAAGCATATACTCTTGTGGGCAAGTTTACTCTCAGCTTCTGTGGAGTTTTCTCTCAGAAAACTCTGTGAGTTTTCCCCTCTGTGTGCTCTGGAAAGTGCATCTTTCTCCTGCTTCACAGTAGAAGGAGAGGCTAGGGACCATGTCAGAAGGTTGCACTGATAACACATTTCATGGCAAATGTCTCTTGTGTGTGTTTGTGTGTGGGGAAGCAGCTGCTGGTGCTATTTGAGCCTGCACATTGGAGCAGAGGCTGGAAAAGACATTCCTACACCTTCACTCTTAAGAGTTGAGCAGCCTGTGTATGAAATTTGAACCCAAAATGACGGTTGTGCAGCTTGTCTAATCGCTCATTAACATTTAACAAGGAATTAATTGTCTCTGTATTCCCAGAGATGTCCACTGATACTTCTTGGATGAGCACAACTGCAGATTTCTTCAGTAAACAATGAGCTTTCTCTGCAAGCAGCAGAAATTTCTGACTACGCAGGGTAACAGGCAAAGGTGGTGGGATCAGCTGCAGGGATGGGCTTGAAAATCTGTTTCTTGAATTGTGTCACTGAAAACAAAGCAGAGAGGACGTGCCAGTGACCAGCCAGGCCTGCCAGCACTCCTGTTGGCATCTGAGCAGCGTATGGGAGCACTCACATGCGCCCGGCGCGAGCTCCTGGCTCCCATTTCCCCTTGAGGGATGTGTGTTTGCAGAAAATACTTCTCGAGCAGAGAATTCTCACTTCCTGGGGAAGCTGCAAACACAGAGAAATTGTGTTGGGATCGGCAGTGAATGTGTTTGTTGATGCTGTATGAACTTTGGTAATGCCTTCAAGCATTCCAGCATTTGCCTTGTCTCAACTTCTGAGTTATACTTTATGGCAAATATGACACTTAAAGGCATTTCCAGAAAACATGGACTAAGGACTGTTTTTAGAAAGACCACACAAAGCTTGGCAGATAGAGCAGAGTTATTTCTGAGGGTTTATTTTCTGCGTAGTTTGTTTTTATTCAGAATAAATGCGAGACACATGCTGCTTGGTTGGGCTCGTGTGCTCATACAGTCAATACCACAACCAGCATAGGCAGGTCTCCACGCTGAGAAATAGCAGCAGGAACTGGGAGGCAGCAGGAGTGTCACAGTGTGCTTATTCTACACTTTATTCATACCTCAGCATCCATCTGTGACTGTTCTTGGATATGAACAGCTGGCTGGGAGGAGGTGAGGTCAGGTCTGCTGGCAAATGTTGGGGTTCTTTAATTGCATTGTCAGGTCGGTGTCTGCCCTTCTGCTTCCCCTTGTGAGGATGTTGAAGGCCTCCTCTCAGTTTCCTCCTCTCTAGGCTATTTAAGATATAAAGTAAGTAGAATAATGCCTAATAGCCCTAGTGATCCCTTAGGGTGAATAATAATAATAATTTAATAATAAAAAAATCTTATGAGAGGCTATAAACTCTATTACTTTGGAAAGTTTTGACAAGCTTTTACTTCGGCTGTGAAACAGGAGTCAGTGAGGACATCTTGAAGAAAACAGTGTCATGAACCAGCAGGGTCAGATTGATAGATTTTTTTCGGTGACTCATTTATAGCTCAGGTTTTACTTCAGTCTTGATAAATGTGTCTTACAGCTCAAGTGGGGCATGCTGAATTCCTCTGTGAGCGATTGCCTGAGGATAATGCTGGTTATTTACTGGAATGACATTGCAGAAAGTGATAAAATTCACCAACATTCTCATGAGCTTTTCACTTCAAAAGTGATCTAGAAAAAAAAAAAAAAAGGAAGTATTTGAGGCTTGTGTTACAAATAAAGTCTTAGCATATGTGATGACAAGTGTCCCAGGGCAGCTGGGGAGCATTTGAAGGAATTCGCTTGTTGTTCATTGCCTAGGGAGGGGAAGCAGAGAGACCTCAACAATGTGACAAACATGTGAAGACTGGACAGGGACAGACAGATGGCAGAGCCCTGTGCCTGGTGAATCTGATGACCTGAGGTGAATTCAGATGTGTTAGGTGGTTCATTGAGCTGGACAAAGAAGAATTTTACTAGCTATTTTAATTAAAATAAACCCAAAGAAGACAAAATATATCCAAACTTAAAATCAGCAGTTAGATAGGCCGTAGAAAGCCAAAGACTGCTTCCTAAATCTCAAAAATGACTAAACATTCACACCATTGACTGGCACCTATCTCTTTCTATTCCTTATATTGGAATATGTGCAAAGAATTGTCTTTTGCTTTTGATACCAAGTGATCCTCACTAATTTTGGATAGTTCAATTATCCTGCTTGGAACAGAAGCTCCACGACTGAATCTCCTTCCATGGATTCAAGGGACTGCAACTATTCAGGGACAGAGGAGAGAATCCTAGGGCATCAGCCCCTCCCCATAGAGGCCCAGAGCACCCTGTAAAGTACTTTGTGAATTTTATGGATATTGAGACCATTTAGCAAATTCCCTACTGTGTGTGTGAGATGTTCCAGAGATTACAGTTATATATCTTGGCTCAGTCTCTCTTTTCACCTCATATACACCCTCAGTTGCTACCAGCGATGCCAGGCTGGAATGGTGAACGGGACTGCAAGCCTAGAGGCATTCCTAATAAACTGAAGCAAATCTTTGAAATGGTTAATTGATGGATACGATTGTGCAGAAATCTGGGAAATGTTAGCGATGGGCCTGGGGATTGTGATGTTCAACATCAATAGGTGTGCTCCTTGACTGAAAGTTTTGTGATTGTGCATGCTGAATCTTCACCATTGCAGGTGCCTGGTCCAGGATGAATCTGGCAGATGAGACACTGCAGCTGCTTTCTTGCTTAGGGTTGGTTACTCAAGAGCGGCCTCAAGTGAGGAGAGCAGCCAGTGATAAACTTGTTGTAAGACAGTGATCTCCTGCAGTTTTTGGAAACTGATGGTGTGACTAGGCCAGTTCCCTCAGGCGACCTATGACCAGGTTACTGCCAGCTCTCATCAGGATCTGATTAGCTCACCTGTAAGCTCTTTCTGTAGCCAGCTGTTTCAGCCCATGGTGGGCATGCTGTCCCCTGCTTATGCCAGCTCTAAAGCTTTCTTGTCCTCTCCCTCCCAGGGACACTGCATCCTGGGACCAGAGTCTCCCTGCTTCTCTGACTAAGTTCAGGATTGCTTAGATGGTGAGCATCACAGGCTTTTAGTTTAACCCCTCTGGAATACACCAAGGATATTACTCAACCAAGAAATCTTTACTTTTGACATACAAAAGCCTGATCTTCCAGATAACAGAAATCCAGACATGCAGGAACCAAAACAGGGTTGTTAGGGTTGGACTTTTTAATCTCTCTTAAATTCTTATTGCCATGGCTGTTCTTGTCACTCTGATCCAAGGAGAAGTGTGGCCCCATAAATGTCCTCTTTTAAAACACAACAAGAAGTCCCTTGTTTCATGGTCTGGCTCACCAGATTCCTTATGTTGGCTCCCTGTGGGGTGCTGGCCTACAGTTTGATGTGGATTGCAGATTTTGTAGATTTTTCTTCAGCGATGTGCCACCAAAACTGTGTGGACTACAGTGGGCAGGTCCGCCTTGGCCAGGCTGAGATGTGCTCATATCACACAGCACATCATGTGCAGGTAATACAGAGCAGAGCTCATGATGGATTATCCACATACTCTACCACATCACACCACGTGCATCTGTGTGAGCAAATTAAAGGCGTGATAAGCAAAGTAAATAGACAACATAATGCAAAGGAATACTGTAGGAGTGAAATTCTGTATTTTTATGCTGAAGGAGGGATGCACTCCAGCAGGGCAAGCAGCTGTGCTGGAAGAGATGTCCTAGTGCATTCCCCTGTGTGCTTTATCCTGGTGGAAACATGATTTAGCAAAGATCCCTGTGCACTGGGGGCAATGGAAACTCACTTAGGGCATCAAAGAATAAAGAAAAAGCTTTTATCAATTATTTGCCATCCAGAAATTCGCAGCAGAGAATCTTGTGTCTCCAAATATTAGCTGTGTTCTGTTGATGTATACCAGCTAACAGAAGTCATGGAGATGTCTTTTGGAAAGAGCTGGTTCAAGGAAAATCAGAGACACCAAACAAAAACTTGGCATCCCTTGTGTCAGCATATGAAAAATTGTAAAAATTATGTAATGAATAGCATGAAAATGAGAACTGAGTGGTGTGAACAGTAGATTACTGAGGCTGATGGGTTGGCTGGAACAACAGAAAAAAATTTGAAAGTGTATAAAAATTGTTGAGGTCATTGTGAAAGGAAAAACCCACATGCTTGTGGCTCAGAACAAACAGGAGATGCGGTGCATGATGTAAGGACCTTGGGACTTGAAAGAGAACAAGGAAAGGAAGCATCCCCTCCAGTACAGTGGAGCAACTCTAAATCAGAGGCAGAAAACGGCAGCTCAGGCTGGACCTTTGCCAGACCTTCCCAGGCAAGCTGATGGATGGAGGCTGGAAGACTTTTCCAGAGTGGTAGTAGCTGCAAGCAGATGCCGCAGTCACAGAGTGTTTAATGGCTAATTGTGTTAGTTTTGACAGGCTTGCTAACAGCTGTTATTTCTGAACTTCCTGGGGGAGCAAAGGCCAGGGCAGGAGGTGGAGCTGGTAGTTAATTCATAAAGCCATCCTTTGGGAAAGGAGCCTTGGAAGACTTATGCCCCAGGGCTGGCAAACAGGAGTTCTCTGGCCTGGACTGGTGAATGTGGCAAGAAAAAGGTCAAAACATTAATCTCAGTCCCTGTAATAAGGTTGCTGGAGAGAAAGCTGCTGGAGGAACTCCTTTTGTCAGGCTGGTCCATTTGGCCAGAGGAAGGCGGGTGACTACCAGGGGGAAGTGCCTGTGTGTTCGACACCCCAGGCTGTGCTTTTATAAAAAATTATTTTGTTTTTAATAAATGCTACTCAGCTTTGTGAGAGTTATCTGGAAACCTTGTTGACTCCCTGAAGAAGATGACTAGCACAGCGGAAGGTCTGGTGGGGTATTCAGGTTCTCTCTCTGCCTGGAAGGGCAGGCAGGAGTGGCCAGGTGGGACCACAGGCTTTTTCTGCAAAGAGGTGACAGCTTTAGGCTTGAAACTGCTGCTGTCCTGGACAAGCAATGCATGTCAGTCACTGCAGACAATAAACACTAACCACCCACCTCCTGCTTCTCCACTTCTCAGCTATTTTCACATAGCCACTTTTAAGAAGCCATGGAGGAGACAAGAAGCCTTAAAGAATGGAACATTTTTTCAGTGATGACAACACTGATTAAGTCCCAGGGTGTTCCATGTAGGATGTCTGGTGTGAATCTAACAGCTTACCAGAAATAAAATAATCTGTGGCGTGGTGGGAATGAGAACACCAGTTATACCCTGCAGCATCGAGCAGCTTTAATCATGGCACCACCCTGAGTGTTTTGGGACTGAGTCTCTAGGTTCATTAATGTCGACCAGGCTTTTCCACTCAGCCCTGTGATGTTGTGAGTGCATCCATCCGTCCAGGGGGAAACTGCTGCTGCACATCTCCCAAGGGCCACAGGGAAGGGATTAAGCACGAGCTTTGGTAAAAGCAGATCACTGTTTGTCTTCTTTTAAGACAATTTAATAAGTGGACACTCTGAAATGAGCTACCTCCCCTTACAGTTTTAATCAATCCCATTTCACCAATAAGGAGAAACAAATACGAGTAGATATACATGAAGAAAATAACTGTTTGCTAACAAAATTAAATAGCAACAGGCAAAAAATAATAGTCACTAATTACTGAAATCTCCCTGACTCTTGGGGAATGAGGGGAAACCTAAAAGGGAGGAATGGCTCCCCCCTCCAAGGCGGTGCCCTCCTCAGGCGACTGCATGGCCCGGGGGACACAGGGAAGATGGCAGACAAACCCCATTTGGTGCAACTTTCTCTCTGATTAAAAGAAACCCAGCAGGCAGGAGCTTGCAAAGTAGTTCTGATGGCAGAATTGCTGCCAGGACACTCTGTCCCCATGGTGTCAGCCTCTGGTCCATTGGGTGTTGGTGCTATGGTCTTGCTGCCTCCTCCTGAGCTCCACCAGTGCTGGTGCTGCTGTTCCTGAGCTGTGGCTGTGTTGGGACAGGGAAGACAAGATCCCCACAAACTCTGAAAACAGCACTGTCCAGCCCCTATGGCTCTAGCCCACTCTGCAAAATTCACTCTGAAACAGGTTTTTTTAGGGAAAGGCAGCTTCTCGGTTTGCTACTGTGTAGAGTCCACAACCTGCCTGAAACAGCCCCCTTTGAAGGCAAGAGAGAAACAAAAAAGCCCATGAAGAGGAGCCTCTGCCTTGAGCCAGGGCTTGGAGGCAAGAGAGCTGTGCCAGGGTGAAACTGGCTGTAAAAAGACCCAGCACCCACTGGCCCCGAGATGTGATATCCCACTGCACTGCCAGGTCTTAGAGAAACAGTAAAAATTTCAGGCACAGATAGATGTGGAATCGAATAACATTTTGGGTTACCCATGGCACTGTTGCTGCGTTTTCTTACCTGCAGGATCCAGATGGGGAGGATGGCGTGGGGCTTCCATGGGCAAAAGTTTGCAAAGTTTTGTCCCTCTGGCACTGTTGTTAATATTTTTAACTAACTTTATCTGGAGATGTAGGAAGATTTATTAGGTCTTAGAAATGTATTGCTTTGCTACCTTTTTTGTTGTTGTTGTTGTTGGTGGTGTTTGTTTTGTTTTGTGTTTTTTGGTTTTTTTTTGTTAATAAAATATATAAAGAAATCCCAAAATTAAAGCCAAGGCCCAAAACTGAGATGCTGTTGATTCCACAGAAGGCATCAGTAGTTCAACTTTTGTCCTAAGGAGCCCTGGTAATATTCTTTCCTATTTCTGTATGGGAAATAGAGAAAAAATCAAAACAAGACTTGCAAATTTTAGACATTTCTTGCAGCTTTCTACCTAATCAAATGTCCATTTTTAAACTTTTCCTGCTTCATATTTCCTTATTATTGTTTCTTTTGGAGCTTGCTGCTTACAGTTTTTCTTGTAAAGCTGTACTGTGGCTGAACTAAGTGAACAGCTGGGTCAGGCATAAACCCCACCAAGAGCCAGAACAGTTCTGTGGTTACCCTTCCAATTTTTACAGAGGAAATATATCATTGAAAAGCTAACTGGTAATTTTATTTATCTCAGTGGTTGTTTTGGGGGTTTTTTTCCCTATTTTTCCCAATGCAATTTTTTTTTGTTTATTAGCCAGTATCTGGCTTCTTGTCTGGTTTGTGCTATTTACAGAGAAAGCAATCAGTGTAGTTTCTGTGCTCTTTTTTGGAAAAAGCACTACTTCAGATCTCAGCAGTCCATATTCCTAAGCCATTGATATAACCACTGCTGACTGAGCTATTGATGCCCCTCTAGTAAGTACATTTAAAATATTTTCATATATATTTTTGGAAAACTTGGGTGAATGACTCATGGAGTTAATGCATCACCAACTGTAATTGAGAGAGGCTCTGTAAAGAACTGCTTATTAGAGCAGCAGCAAGATGACAGACATTGATAGAGGAGGATTTTGAAGGTCTGGTTTTGTCAGCCTTGCTGCTGCAGTGCACAGTTGCATTCAGGAGGGATAGGACTGAAATAGTGTCCTAATTCCCCCTGGGCTCAGTGCTTTGCTTGGACATGGAGGAATGTAAAAGGAGCACATGCTTGGTCCTGTAAAGGTTGATTTAGCTGTCAGGCAGAAGACAGTCAAACTACGTGGTAGGTAAAATGTCATCATAGAAATGTGAGTAAAAAGTGCATTACTCACTACCCTGAGTACTGAGAGAGTGGTGAGGGAAATATATCTGGGTGTTCTTTGTCCCACCTCCATCCTGGCTGTAGGTGTTGGCCTTCAGCAGGCATCTGTTGGCTGCTAGCAGTGAAAGGTAGTTAGCAATCCGTGGCTTTTGTCATGTCTGCAGAACTTGTCTTTAGTCAGGAGCTAGTAGGGCTCATGGATAGAGCTTTAAACTAGATGTGCCAGGGAAGGGGACAATGTCAGGCTTGCCCTTGTCAAGCTGTGGGATGACTTACCAGAGTTAGACAGGGTGCAGGGCCCACAGCCAGTGGACCTGAGATGTGCTGGCCACACTGGGGCACATTTGATGTCTTACGGAGACAAGCCAGGAGCTCCTGAGGTAACAGAAGCCAAGAAACCCAGTGAAATAGCTCTGTGAAATTAGAGGGCATTCCTCCAAGAAGGCAAAATGAGCTGACAGCTCAGGTGAGGTGCCTTTGCACGCAACAGAGAGGAGGATTAGGAAGCCACAACCTTGTTGCCATTACTGAAACTTGGTGGGACAAATCCCATTACTTCATGGCACCTACAGGCTGTTCAAGAAAAGTGAGGGTGGGGGGGTTGCCCTCTGTATCAGGAGGTGGATTGAGTGAGTTCTGTCTCTGAAGAATCGGTGTGAGCAGGTTGAAAGCCTGTGGGTGAGGATCAGCCACCAAGACAACAGAGGGAACCTCATGTCTGGAATGTAACACAGACCCCAAACCAAGGGGAGCCTGTGGACAAGGCCTTCTTTCTCCAGCTGCAGGAGGCATTGTGCCTGCAGGCTCCTGTCTGGCCAGGGCTTCTGGCCACCCTGACACCTGCTGGGCAAGTGACACAGGGGCTCCTGGAGTGCAGGGAGGATAACTTCTGAAGCCAGAGGGGCTGTGATACTGCACCCGTGGGTTAACACAAGTTAATTGGGGCTGTCAAGATTGGAGGCAGCCTGGGCTGCAGTGATCATGCCCTGGTGTAGTTTGCAGTCCTCAGGGATGTGGGTCCGGCAAAGAGTAAAGTCAGAACCATGAATTTTAGGAAAGCAAATTTTCAAGACATCAAGGATGTAGTCAATATGACCCTCTAGGAAACTGCTCTGAGGGACAAGGGAGCAAAAGTGGTCTGGCAGATCTTTAAGGATGCTTTCCACAGAACACAAGAACTAGCAATAGGATGAAAAGTTCAGGCAAGGGAAGCAAAAGATTGGCATGGTTTAGACAGGACCTGCTGGTCAAACTAAAGGGCAAGAAAGAAATCCACAGTCATTGGAAGCAAGGATAGGTATCCAGGGAAGATTATAGGGTCACAGTCCAGTCTGTGGGAATGGGGTGAGGAATACAAAGGCAAAGCTGGAGCTGAACTTCACAAGGGCCACAAAGGACAACATGTATGCTAGCCAGAAAAGGAAGATCAAAGAAAGCATTTACCCCCTTGATAAGCAAGGCTGGCAAACTAGTAACTAAGATGAGGAGAGCGCTGAGGTGCTCAAATTATTTTTGTCTCATTCCTCACTGGCAGCTTCTTTTCCCATACCTCTCAAGTGGATGGACTGTAAAATGTGGCTGGGGGAGGCAAGTCCCTCAGAGAGAATCAGGTTTGTGACCACCTGAGGAACCTGAGCATACATAAATCTCTGGGACCTGATGAGGGTCCTGACACAATTGACTATGTAATTGCCAGGCCATTCTCCATGATACTCAAAAAGTCACACCAGCCAGAAAATAAAAAAGAAAGTTCAGCTTTCCTGTATTTGCACAGCCGCTTATACTGCTTAGGGCAGCATCTACCCCCTGAGCAAGTAATTGCTGGAAATTGCATGCTTGTGTTTCTGTGTCATCAGGGTTTTCTTAGAGTTGTGTGACTAGTCTCATCTGCCTTCCTGTGATTTTGCAGACTAGCCCTTTCTTGATAACTTGAATTAATCTTGAATGACTGCTATAAATTTACTGTCATGGGCATTTGCAGGAGGATTGCAGCGTGCTGCAAAATGAAACTGCATGTTCATTTTTGAGAGGCTATACCACTGTCCATTCATCAAATTCTCCACAGACTGGAAAATAACCTTCTATTACTCCCACAAACAAGTGTGGAAAGTTATCTGCTTCTTTACTCCAAGGAACCCCCACTTGGCCTTGCTTTGCTCTCACAATTGCTCTGTGTCAGTCCTTGAGGTCTGCATTGTGAAACTTTCCTTTCTGCAGCAGTGGCACGTCATTGCTGTTACTGAAGTACAGTTCAGGGGAAAGGCCACTTAGTCAATGCCAGCATTCATTTGGAAGAAATTTAATGTTGGCATTTTCTGTGCTTGGTGCTGCTCCCTGATCCTGATTAGCAAAGCATTAAAACTTACACATAAAGCTCTCTGTCAGTGCTCGCATTGATTTCAGTGGAGCCAATTACACATTTAAACTTTCAAAAGAAGCTAAAATTATTAGGTTTGGAGTGAGAGCACTCTGTCTCTGAAGAGTTAATGAATATGTAAAGTTAAACATTTTAGAAAAAAACAACCACCCCCAACCCACACTCCCCAGTTAAAAAGGGAGATCATGATCTTTGCTGTCGTACCTGTGGTGAATCAGACAAAGTGAGAGCAAGTGCACAACACAAAGACAGCAGAGTAAAATTTACAGTGACATAATCATCCTGATTGAAGATTATAAGAGGTTTTATTTTAAACTACTGGTTTTGTAGAAAAACCTTTGTCTACTTATAATTAAGTTTTAAAACTCGGCATCAATTTAAGCCTTATAGCTGGTAATTTGAGGTCTTCATATGAATGTATTTTCCTATGTCAGTGCTAATTTATTTCTGTGAAAAAAAAAAAAGAAAAAAAGAGAAGATTACTCTTATAAGAAGGATCCATTTTCTATGGGGTTTCTCTTGAAGTGCAGACAAAAACAGGGCTGAAATCTAAACTGAAATTGCCAGGCATGGATTCTGAATTGTAGGTTTCTTTAAAAGTAAAATCCAAATCCAAGCTAGCTTAAAAACATAGATCCTTCATCTGAAATGGATATTGTTGATTACATCAATTAAAACCAAATTGCAAGAAGCATTTGAATTCTGATGGAGTCTTGGTGATTTCCCTCTATCTTCCTGTGAAAAAACATGCATACCTTGGGCAGGCATATGCCAGCAAATAAATTCTGTCTGTGCTAACTTTTGTGAACTAACTGGATATATGCATAAAAATGGATGCATGGACTCCCATTTTATGTAGCGGCAGATTAAGTATTTGGCACACACATTAGGTGCCTATTTTTAAATATTTATTCCTGTGTTTATTTTTCTTTCAAATACTGCTGCAGTAAAAAGTTACTTGTACTTAACCAGTGATTTTTCCCCCGGTAGACTAAAACCAGACAGTAGATATAAAGAGAAATTATGATAAGAGGCAAAAAAAATTCCATTCCCTAAAAAGGGAAAGAAAATGCAGCTTTTCTGTATTTGCACAGCCCCTTGCACTGCTTAGGGCTGCAGTATCTCTTAGCAGTCATTTATCTTACATCAGCTAAACAAAATGTGCAGTACAAATGGGTTGCTGTGCACTGCGTCTGCAGGTGAGAGAGGGAGCAGATGCAGGGGGATGCTGTAACATGCACTTCCCAAACAATCAGGTGTTGTCAGGGTGACTGTGTGCTCCTGGCAGCTCCCTGGGGGTCTGTGGGAACCTCATAAAGCAGATCAGTACCTGCACTTTGCCTTGAGGGGATGGTGACCCTCCCTGCAGATGATTTTTTTCTGTTGGAGAGAATACTTTTGAAAAGACAACAAAGGAGCTTCTGAGAAGCAACCCCAGGGTGACTTGGTAGAGTGGGAGGGTTCAGGCAGGATTTGGGAGGGGATTTTTGTGCCTCAAAGGCAAGCAATGTATTTAGCATTTGTGTGACTGCTGGCATTTCTGAGTTATCCA
Organism: Petroica traversi; assembly: GCA_025920805.1. NCBI lineage: Eukaryota > Metazoa > Chordata > Aves > Passeriformes > Petroicidae > Petroica > Petroica traversi. The sequence continues at coordinate 1,249,911 of JAHLSL010013433.1, forward strand.
AGTACTTACATATGCATGGAAACTGACAAGCTTTGTGGTCAAGTGAGATGAGATTAAAGGAGAAATATAAGCTCTGGAAAGTGTGATGTGCTGCTGGGCAAGGGGCTAACTTGACACAGGCCCTGACGGCATTTATAGCTCATATTTGCAGCTCGGGTGATGAGAATTAGTATCAGAAATGGGATTTGTCTAATATACATTGACATGAGGTTGGAAGGATCATTTTCCTGATAGCCTATGGTATAATGTTTCAGATATGGGTGTCCTAGTTTGTCTTATTGTTTTGTTTCGTGGTGTTTGGGGTCTTTACAATTTATTTTTATTTTTAAATTTTCTTTTTTTTTTTTAAACACTTGTTTCTGGCATTGCATTCCAGGTTTCTGTGAGCCCTGTATTCCATTTTACTCTTCTGATCTTGGTTTTGATGTCTTAGTAGAGTGCCCAGGACATCCTTATGTTTCACTGTAATTTATTTAGTGTTTCCCCATTTTTCTGCCCATTGTTTCTTTTGCCCTGTTTTTGCCTCTTCATGTACTTTTAGCTTGTCATTGCACACTTTTTTTTTTGTACAGAAGGCTGCTTTAGACCTTGCTCCAGAGAGTAATTTTAAAATAATCTTGGACGGATGGTATGTGTAAATGTTGCTTTACATTTCTCAATTTTTTGAATCAGCAGACTTGAACATGTTAATTTTACTACTTAGAAGTGTCTTTCTAGTTTTATTCTTTGAAACCAGAAGTGCTTTGGGAGTTTTTAGCTGCAATGTCTCATTTCATGTATTGTTTTCAAACCTACATGAAAATAAAATGTTTTGATCTATAAAACAACTAAATATTCCTGCAAAATATTTCTGTGTGTGAAAATTGTCTTGTCAATCAAATTGTATATCTTCAGATATTGGTTTCAAGTTAGACTACTTATTAGTCTGCTTTACACTGATAAAATACCTTGTCTTAAAATTTCCAGTAATTTAAAAATTGTGTTTAAAAATGGTGGGAGACACATAAAGTCACTTTTGTTTGTGTACAGCAGGATATCAAAAGGTTAAATGATTTACCAGATGAGTGGCAGTCTCAGCCTCCTGCCCTAGTCCCAGAACTACCATTCCTTCCTAAATAAGTACTTTTTCCAGGGATGCAAAAGCAAAGGCTCTGACATTTATTCTGATGTGTATGTGTTCCCAGGACATTACATTTCCGTGGATACATCTTACGAGGGTGAGAAAGCAGTGCTGACCAGCCCTGATCTGTACTCTGAGGAATGGAGCTGTGTCAGGCTGATCTACCAAATAGCGACAACTTCCAACACCTCACCTGATCCTGCCAGGCTCAACCTGTACCTGAGGCAGGAAGGAGAAAGTTTTGATCATTTGCTGTGGTCAGCCAAGGAGCCCTCAGACAGCTGGCTGATAGCTAGCTTAGATTTAACAAACAGCACAAAGAAGTATAAGGTAAGCCCAATTTTAGAAGATGTCACAGGCTTTCTGGTGCGCATACTGGGCTGCACAAAGTGCTTTTTATATGCCAGCTTGTTTTGAGCCCTGTTCTTGGCTCTCATTTCTGAGGCTGGCAGCACAAGTCAGCTGAGCCCTCTGTGCCTGGCACCCGTGAGCAAAGCTGGCAGGAGGCTCTGACCAGCAGCTGAGGGGAGCAGCTCATGGGACACACGGCTGGCTGAGCCCTGCCACGGGGATGCCTCACCTCCTGGTATCCCTGCCGAGCTGCTGGTGCCACGTGGCAGATGTGGGAACTCCCAGGTGCTGGATCTGCAGCTGTGCTCACTTATTCCTGCCCTCTCTGCCTTTCTGGAAGGAGTCAAAAGCTGATAGAAGAGTTTTTCTACCCAGAAACCATCATGTTACGTCACCCATGACAACATCTTGCAAAAACACAGCTGAGGAATATGGAATTCCATACTCTTAAATGAAGTGTGGGAATTTTTTGCCTTGTCTTATTGTCCTTCAGCATGTCTCCTGTGGTTGAGGAAGAGCACTGGTTCCATCTTTAATGCATTCTGCCAGGCTCTTTCAGCAAAAGCACATCTGACTGTAAGAATGATTGTTCCCCAAGAAACAATTTATTCTCCTCATTATCCTGTTTAAATATTCAAGGTACTAATGAAATTCTAAAGTTCACACTTTGGTTTATATTGTGCAGCTTGTACTGGAAGGTGAAATGGGACAAGATAAATCCACCAGTATAGCAGTTTTTGAAATCAAAATAACTTCTGGATATTGTATCGGTAAGTACTCTCTGCTCAACCCTCATATTCTCCGCACATAAAAAAATACCTTGTTAGCGGTTTTAAAACTGGATGGAAGGTCTGGGTTTAAAATAAATACAGTGGCTTTTTCCTAATTGAAAACTACACTGCCATATTCAATACAGATAATTTTTAAGCTAAAAGTGCACAAACTATTAGGTGGGGCTTTTTCACCTATCTCTGTGATACAGGTGAAATATATTTCCAAATCTATTTATTGTTCAAGCAGGAACAAGTGCTACATTAAAAACAAACTGTGTACTGCTTCAAATACTAAACATAACAGCTGCAACCTTATTTCTACTCTCTGCCTGCTCATGGCTTCCTTATAGTGTCATCTTGAGGCTGCAGATGACTAAAAGCTCTGCTGATATATATTTACAGTTACTGCTATTTCCTCATGACATTTGCTAAAAGCTGCTAATGAACTTCAAAAATTCCAGCATCTAGGAGGCTGAGAGATCTTCACATTTCTGGAGAGCTCTGGTGGAGTCCAATCAAGTGTCAGAATTCTTTGGCTCTCTGAGGGAAACAAAAGCAGTTGTTACGAAATATTAATCCTGCTTTGCTTCTGGCCATCCCTCATTTACAAGTGAAAGTTCTGCTTTGACTGTTTACTTTGAGGAGATGGTATATTTAAATCTGCTTTATTTGGTTCTAAATTACAGCAATCCTATCCTGGCAAATGATGAAAAGACAGATTGGTCCATAGAGGATGGAAATGAAAATTTTATTAAAAAATTATCAAAAATTGTGGATAGGTTTGCTTTTATTTATTATGAGTTCTTAAATGCTGTGTCCAGTTTTTATAAATACAGGCATTATCTGCTCTGCCAGATGTGAAGTGAGGCCAGTGCTTAACAGTTTGCTCTTCCTATTTCTGTAATGAAAATGTGTGCACTCAGCTGGTGGTGTCTGCAATTGCAGAATGTGACTTTGAAGAAAATCATCTTTGTGGCTATGTGAACCACTGGAATCCTAATGTCAACTGGTTTGTTGGTGGAGGGAACATTCGGAATTCTCAATCTATCCTGCCCAAAGACCACACACTTAACACTGCACTAGGTAAGCAACAAATGTAGAGCAGAAATACAGTGGAAAAATCTGAGCCTGTGATTCATGCATGGCTCTTGTATTGTGAGTTATTATTATGTGAATTCTTTCCATTGTGGGGTTGGGGTGGGGATGGTAGGAGTGATTTATGGGAAAAAATGGGATTAGAAAGAGGTTGGGGGATTTTGCAGAAGTTCATACAGAATTGCCCGTAAGGTTATAATAAGGCTGTTACACTCTTTCCTAGGATTCAAAAATACTCAGAGGTAAGGGTAAAATATTGGATGGGAGAGGTGAAAAGTTCAACTTTCTGTGTATTCTAAATGTATGGGCCACAATAAGTTTTAGATTATTGTACTGCCGCTCTGTACATCTGGCAGGGGTTTTCTTTCTAGTGGCTATTGAGAAAATTAAGTAGGAAAACCAAGGTATTAAAACATGCTTGGAGAATCTTGGGCCAAACTGTACAGTTTAGAAATTTTGTTTCTTTCAGTCGAATGTGGTGCTGCTAGTACAGCCCCTTAGAGACATAATGCTAGAAAGAATTATTGGAATTTCTGCACTTGCCTTGTGTGAAACGCTTGTCCTGGACATGTTGCTCAGGGAAGAGTTTTTTACACAGCCATGAAGAAGGGTAGGGGGATAACTTCACCTTTGCACAAAGTGCCACAGCAGGTGATGGTCAGGACATCTGCCTGCTGCTGCACACTGTGTATCTTGGACAGCATGATGCTTGTGGCAGTGCAAGGAATTACATCTCAGGAGAAGAAGGGCTGATCCTCTTTCCTTAACTCATGCCGCTGTGCCTTTTTATTTATTTCACAATTGTGTGAGTTGAGTACAGAGTGTCACTCCACCCCCATGTCATCCCTGGCACTGAAATGCTGGTAAAATCTTGATGGAAGTTGAACTCACCAAAACTTCAACAGCAGACAGTGGATCAGCCTATTAAGTACATACTCTGACAGGAAATGCTCCCAGCTAGGAGGGATGTGTTTTTATGTAGCCTCAGCATTTCTATTTCCCACCAAGCCCTCACTGCTGACCATTTACTGAGAAAACCTCAAGAACCCTAAAGTCATAGAGGAGCTCTCTTTTTGTAAGAACTGGTCTATGAAGTTGCATCATCCAGGGAGATTGTAGCTAAGCTATGAGATGTGCTAAAACTGCAGAACAAAAGTGAAGCTGAGAACCTCGCAGGCAAGTGCTGCTGAAGTCAACTGGAGGAGCCCACAGCCAAGCAAGTCCTGTCTCCTCCTTCCACCAGAGTGAAGCAAGAAGTGACATTTATAGGTCTGAGACCTCTGTGCTAATTAATGTCGTGGTGCCCACACAAACTGAACGGCACAGTTTGCAGTGTTCATGCTGAAGGACTCCACCAGTCTGACACTACAGTGTCCTCCAGGCTTTCCACTTGGGAAGAACCATTTTCTTCTTCATCATATACTGCTTGATGCTGTGTTTCTGGGAGTGCAGAGAGGAAGAACTACAATGCACAGCATGTTTGTGAACATGGATGTGTCCTGTTTAAAGTGAGATAGCACTCCCAAAATCAAAGTATTAGAAGCTGTAACCTTTGAAAATCCTGCAGGTCATATTGGCTCATATTCATGATAGGAATGAACTTTCCTCATGTGTAATGCATTTCTATGTTCATTAACATAGAAAAGTCTTCTTTAAGGATTTTACATAAAAACTCTAGTCTATGCAGTAAAAATAAGACATTTATAAAAAATTCTAGATAGATGTGTAAGAATTAAAAGGAATATAAGGATTAAAAGCTATTTGACAATAATTTGATAAATTAAACAAACTGCTGCATAAAACATGAGAAAACACATGGCTTATAATCTTGCTCATTTACCTTCTCTGCTGCAGTAAAAGTTGCACTTGAGAAAGACTAAATACCATACTGAGCTGTTGGGAGGCAGGGAATTTATACAGTTGTTGCACATTTTTCCCTTTATGAGTGGCTCCTAAAGTTTAGAGTTTATTAGGTTTCAAATATAAATAAATATATTATTTCTAATAATAATACTTAAGAAAAGAGAGGGTCAAGACTGACTATTTTTCAGTGGTATCTTAGCCAAACCTTTTAGAATTCCTAAAATTTTCCAGGAAGCAGCCATTGTTGGCCAGGTCACAGATATATATATCAAGTCCCTGTTAATTTGGTACTTCTTCTATATTGGTTTCTTTAAAGGGTATCCTATACCAAGTTTTTTCTGCTTCTAGGTCACTACATGTATGTGGACTCTGTTTATGTCAAACATTTTCAGGAGGTGGCCCAGCTAATCTCACCAAAGACAACGGCCCCAATATCTGGCTGCTTATCTTTTTATTATCAACTTAAGCAGGAAAGCAGCATTGTTTTTACTGTTTACCTAAGAGACATGAGTGGCTTTTATGAAGAGATCTGGAGAACAGACAGTGCACTGAATGCAGACTGGGCACTGGCAGAAGTCGACTTCAATGCGCCGTATCCCATGGAGGTAAAGCATTCCTTCCTGCACAGTCCAGCTGCCACTTCCAAGTTGCCTCAGACCAGGGTGCCAACTCAGGCTAAGCCAGGAACACAGCAGGGATGGTCCAGTGCTAGAAAGATGGCGGGAAAGATGGTGGTGATCTGTGATTCCCTTCACCCTTTGCCTAATAAGGGTCAGGGAGAGATCACTGCCCACACTCATGCTTGATTTTGAAGCCAGGTGGTGTAGTGCTAGATCAGAGTGCCTTGGGAGGTTGTGGAGTCTGATCTGATGTTTTTCAGTTGCTAAATAATATCAAGGTTCTCTCAGTTCCCTATTTCTGTGACTCCATGATCTATTTTTCGAGGATGCTGAGTATCATAAAATAATGCAGAAGAAAAATACTGCAGAAGAAAAACTTTTAAAAAATACTTGAGGTCTATTTTCCACCTTACTTAGATCCTGCATTTCATGAGAGAAAGTCCAAACTTGGGTCCTAAGAGTACAGTAGTCCTTAAATGTCAAAGAGAGCTCTTGATGGGTTATTAAAATGACTTTCAAGAATATCAGAAAAAAATTGAATATTTTATTCCTTAGTGTTTTCTAAAAAATACCCCAAATTTAGAAGACTGAAATAAACAGTGTATGTATATAATATGCACACATATATACTTACATGTATATTTTACACATATACATGTAATTTTTATATATATACACACATTTATTCTCTCCATACATATATACTTCTAATACATGGATTACAAATAAATTCTACTTGCTTTAATTCTACCTAAGTTATTTGCTAACTCACCATAATTGTGAAAATTTCCAGAAATTATTAGGGGTATGGCTAATTTTCATGAGATGTTACATAGCCCTTTTATACTCTATTAAGTTAGTGATCATCTAATTAAATCATCAGACTTCAAGGGAAAGGAGGGGAGCTCTCATAAGGCTTCATAATACTGAATGGTAAGTGAATTACTGATTTAGTAAATACAACCTAAAAAGGGAAATCATTCCTAGCACTATTGATGGAAATTAATGAATGATCACTTAGAGCTTGGCAATGCTGTGGTTGATTCTGTGAAAATATCCTCTCATTTCCTGGTGGCATTCAAAAATCCATCCAGAATGTTGGAACTTATCCATACTGGAATAAATAAAAAAGTACAGGATGTTGTACTACTGGGTGAATGCACAGGGAAACGTTGCGTTCAGCAGGGTAGGCAACTTCAGCTCTCTAAGTTTAAAAAAAAATTAAATAGATGAAAAAAATATTTAAAATATTATCCAAGAGGGAGATGCAGATAATTAAAAGTATGGAGAAGTTGCATTAGTGAGACAACACTTTTCAGCCCTTATTAAAAGAAAAGGAAGTAGAATATGGTAGAGGTTCTTAAAAGTCATGAAGGACACAGGAAGGATTATCTGTACCCTGTTTCTCAAAATTTACATTGCTGTTACAAATTCTGAGTTACCATGTAACTGTTTTAAAATAAAATAAACAGAGGGTCTTTTCATATATGATGCAACCATAGAATTCACTTTCAAAATGTACTGTATATACCATTATTAATATCAGTTTAAAAACCTGGTGAGAAAAATTACCGGAAAAGAAAGAATCCATCAGGAATATAATGTAAGGGAAGAAGAGCTGAAAGCCTGTCATTACCTTCTGTTCTTTCTGTAGGTGGCCTCTGCTGGATGAAAGACACTGGGCTAAGCAGGCCTTTAATCTGTTCAAGGAATTTTTACACACTAATTACTTCATTTTATAGAAATAATATTAAACCTCAACATATAAATTCTTTGATTGCTTCAAATGAGATTTCTTCTTTGTTTCATCTGGCTAAAGGAGATTGCTTGGGATTCTTTCACTTGGTCTCCTAGTTTGCCTCTCATCCCTAGGCAAAACATCACAGGCGTGGCTTTCACTGAAAAGAATCTCACTCTAAAAGCATTTGTCCTTATTTCCTTGCTTTGTCCCTGGGGTTGGCTCTCAAAGTTTTCCTGCATCTCAGAGCTTTGATACTTAAGAGTAATTTTAGGACACTTCCTCAAGAGTTATAGATTGTCCTCCACTTACTTGAGGAAATTATGTCCCCTGGGAATGACTAAATACAAGCATTGTTTGATCTTTGTGGTAAACAAAACACAGCAATAGCTTTTCTGGTCCTTAAATAAATTCTATACAGGAAATCTTCCCTAAAAGCTAATGCCAAGTCACGGGTTTCAGTGTCTAAGGATGTTTACAGAAAACTGTAAAAGTTAATATTTTAATAGCCGATTAATTAACACAGGGCATTTTTAGTTCTTGATCCAGATGGATTCTAGATAAAACTGGAGGTTTAGTCAGTGATGATTGTGAGTAGTGGTTTTGTATAATACAATGGCAGAAGCCTTACTCCATCTTTAAAAGTGCTGCTTCATAAAGCAAAGAAAACTATGTTCCCTTTGGTCTTTCCTTGACCTTGAGTAAGCAAAGATCTAGTGCCAAGGCCATGCTCTGATTTATATGCCTAATAAGTGATATAATTTAATTTGTCCCAACACTTGAAGTGCTGTATGAGATGTGCTGGAGTCTCTTTGGGACATCAAATCAGAATTCGGTATTTCAAAGGTGTGCACTAAAATTATTGCTGAGTATATGGCAAATGAATAACAATATATTATAATTTCTAGGTAATATTTGAAGTTGCTTTCAACAATGCCAAGGGAGGTTATGTTGCCCTTGATGACATTTATTTCTCTCCAATTTACTGCAGCAATAAGACAGGTATGATGAGCTCTTACTGCTATTTACCCACCTTGTTTTCCTCCTCTGCCTTGCCCCTCAGAACTGTATGTCAGTATTTGCAGTTTTGGTGCTACCTTCTCAGCTGACCATCTATTGCCCTTGGGCTCCTTTTCCTTCAGAACACATAATAGCAGATTACACGAGTGCCATTCATCTTTTTCAGAAGCCAATCCTTAATGCTTCCTTCCCAAAGACCTTGCCTCAGGGTTCTGCAGCTGGAGTGCTGGACTGAATGCTGTATTTGCATCACTATGAGTTTTGAAAAATTACCACTTGCAGGCCTGGCACAACGAGACGGTGGATTTTCCCAGGTGTGATGGTATGAGGAAGAAAATTCTCAGGGCTTTTCATTAACGCCAGTGTAGGCGTTCTTCATGCCAATGCCCTGAGGTGTACTTCAGAGCCAAAACATGAGCCTTGGCTTCCTGTCTTCACTCTCCCAGGAGGTATTACTCATCTCAGACAGTGTCGGGTATTTGATAGGTATTTTCACAACAACAGACACCACCCAAATCCCTGTGACTTCTGATGTAGAGGCACTTGGGACAAAAGAGTTTGCCATTTGTAAATGCAGCCTCTTAAGTAGCTGTGTGCTGGCTGCTGGGGTTTTACTGCAGCACTAAACACTAATCAAAAGTAGATTAGTGGTTTCCCACTGATGTCATCCATTACTTTGGTCATAAGTCGGAATTTTTTTTTTGGCTAATTCTTTGAAGTGATCAAGGAAAAAGAGGCTGTTTTTTCCCCCTTTTTATCTCAAGAATATCTGCTAGCTCTGGCTCTACTGCTGAAATAGCACTGCTGAAGGAGGTAAATTCCAGATACATAATCATTAATAATCCACATCTCCTGGATTAGTAAATCCATTGTTTCATTATCTCCTCAATACCTTTTTGGTATTTACTTTATTTTGCAAAAAAAATCCCAAGTTATGTTTGCAATTTTCAGCAGGTTGGAGCTGTGTGCTTATCTGTGTTTTCCATTTTAACTTTTGTAAGGCAACTTTTATCTGTTGAGGAATGGGACAAATTCAGATCTAATTTGAATGATTCAGAATCTATTCTGAATATGATAGGTTCATTTAGACCTCGCCTACTAACTTTGATTTTGAAGGTTGGTTTTGTGGTTGTTTTGGGGTGTTTTTGTTTGAGAAATGGAAGTAAATAGTCTGCTTTATACTTTGTTGAAATACAACATATTCTGTTTGATCTTCAGACTAATCAACTATTGTCATCTTCAGTTCTTCTGAGTAGAAGTGTTAAAAAGCAAGAGGTGTCCACTCTCCTTGTATTCAGCTATAGCAGTATATATAACAGCATATAAGTAGTTTTTTTGTTTGTTTTTTTTTCTGGAAGTTTTATTCAACAAAAGTCTTCATGTTAGCCACATGGAGGAAAAGGTTCCAGAGTACTAAACTTGCTCAGCAGAGGATGAATCAGAATATGGGTTTCATGCCACATGGTACTGTTCCACTTGCCTGTTCTTTAGCTAGGAAAGCAGAGGTGGGAGGCCAAGGCTGCAGGAACAGTAAGGCACATAGGCAGGGCTTAGATTTGGCCTATGTGAGGCTATAAGACCTCAGGCATCACTCCAAAGCCAAAATGTTTCATCTTCTACAGCTGATTGCCTGTGAACATGCCCCTGCTGAAAACTCCCTTAGTCTCCCTGCAGAAAGGTCCTGCATGCTGCTGTACAGTGATGTACACCATGTCCTGCATCTGGGCTCCGGACAAAGCCAAAATTTGCATGAGAGCTTTGGGTTTGCCCCTCCTTCCCCAAGCACCTTATATAAGAGACTGGCGAGGCCTTTAAAGAACAGGCACCTTTTTTCAGACTAAAACATGTCCTGACTGATGAATTCCATATTGGAGGTCAAGAGAAAGCCATCAACAGGGCTGGGGGACGGGTCTTAGCTTTGCTTTTAATCAAATTTACTGTAAATGGTTCCGCTTTCTTCACTGCAGTGTTAGCACTGTGTAAGGCAAGCTCTGGAGGAAAGTAGCCATGAGGTGGTACATGAACTAAAAACTACTTTGGTTACCTACTTACAGCATGCATATGCACACACATTATGCATAAATATAAAAAGGATTTTTAAGAAGTCCTCTTTAAAAAAATACTAAATGTTCATGTTCAGTGCATACACAGGCACACAAACACATTCATTTTGTCCTAATAATCTTTTGAATGAAGGAGCAGATGAAAACAAATGGCCTGAATGTCTTTGTGAATTATGTCCTGAAGGAAGAATCTGATCTTAATATCTGTAGCTTATTTATATTTTAGAGGGGCTATGAAGCAGGTTTTCTCCTGGCTCCAGAAAAATCAGAGAATATAATGCCAACTTGCAAGAGGAATTTGGTAGCTTGATTTCATCATGACTATGCACTATATATGTGTAACAACTTTGCACATGCTTATCTTCTGAAGAGAAAAACAAGATGAACCAAAATATGCTTTGGCATCCTTCTGCATCAAATTCCTATGCTTATCACACTGTACTCATCCTAACAGAACATATGCATCTTTCTTTTAGGAACTCCTTTCAATCCTGCTAATGCAGGCTGCAATTTTGAGGAAGATCTGTGTAATTTTTATCAAGATCAGAAAGATGGCCCAGGATGGAGCAGAGTGAAAGTGAAGCGCAACGTGTATAGAGCAGGAGATCACACTACTGGGTTTGGTGAATCAAAACTGCTTTGTCCTAGAAGAGTCAAGCTATATATAAATGTTCTATAAAAAGTTATATGAATGTTAACCCATTGTATAATTTTTCACTCTTGTTAAGTAATATCACTGGCACCATAGTTAGCTTGTGTCAGTGCAACTCTCTGCCATTAAAAATCAGTGTTCACAGCTTGGTCCTGTCTGGAACTCTGGCTGTGCTTCCCCATGTGTAGGGGAGAAAGGTCACCCACTGAATAGTCAGGAAGGGCCATAAATCAGAGTATCTTCACTCTGCTGCTGTGGTTGGTGGAGGAATTAATCCACAGAAATACAGAACTAAATGTAATAATAGGGTAATGCATTGTTTTTAGAGGGGAAAAGGGGCCTTTTAGCTCTTCTAGGCTTTGGAGAGTAGGCTTTTTGAGGGAAACCAGAAATATTGGGTAGTGAAACCACATGGTGAAAAAACTGTTAATAAGTTCTGAAATTCAGGCATCTCTTTATGTAGAGTATTCATGGTTTTTAATCATAGTAAAGTCTCAGTTCTTAATACTCTTTGCAGGGAACAATAGGCCTTGTGGCCCACCCACCATTTTTTGTCTCATAGTGCTAACCCTGAAAAGGGTTTTCCAGTGAGGGCAGGGAATTTTTCAGGATAAATTTGATAAGTGCTTATTTCTGGTAACTTAGCTGTGTGTCAGTTTAGCTAGAAGCAGACAGGATGCTTTTGGGAAAAAATGGTTATTTCCTTTCAGAGTATGATAATCTGTTTCTTGCCAGTTGGAGGTGTTTTTATAACCAAAGTCTGATGCAATAACAGAAGCTGCTTTAATAGCAAATCAGCTGTTCTAACAGCATATTAAACACAACAATTATGCTGTCTTGCAGGTTATTATTTGTTGGCAAACACGAAGTTTACATCACAGCCTGGGTACATTGGACGTCTGTATGGCCCGACCCTGCCAGGAAACTTGCAGTTTTGTCTGCGTTTTTTTTATGCCTTATATGGGTTTTTCAAGATGAGTGGCACTCTTGCAGTTTATATCTTTGAGGAGAATCATGTTGTTCAGGAGAAAATCTGGTCTGTCTTGGACTCTCCAAAGGGAGTTTGGACTCAAGCAGAAATCTCCTTCAAAAAGCCTATGCCTTGCAAGGTAAGAGCGAGCTCTTCAAATCTCCCGAATTCTGAGAGGAGATTTTCCTTGCCTTCTCCTCTCAGAGTTCTTTGTTATACAGGGATTAATCCAAAGTGAGCTATACCTGCAAAGTGAATTAGCTGGAAATTTCACCAGAGGAGCTCTAGCAAAAGCCAGTTGTGTCTTGGCTTCTTAGCATGCTCCACATTCATTCATTTTTGTTTGCTTGTTTCTTATGTGAGTCACATCATTGCCATTCTCAATTACAGATTTTAATTAATCTAAAAAGTACTGGTAAGTTCTGGTCAAAATGGGGAGCTGATCCTACTTCCCTAAACTCAGCTGCTGGGTTCCAATATGAAACCAGAAGTTGGTGTAAATGAGAGCAATGGACTAGAAGAATTTGCAATGTCTCATTGGAGAGGTCATTACGTTATCTCAGCAAGTTAATAACATATTGGTATTTGACATCACCTCCTGACTAAATCCTTAAGCCTTTGTAATTCTTCATCTCCACCATTTTTACAAAGACTGACTTTTACACAGATTTCTGTAAGTAACTATTTCTGTAGTTATCCTGATTGCTGTAACAGATTTTCACTGTCAGTGGGCTGTCTAAGGAGAACCAGATGAATCACTACATGTTGACCTGAGTGTGATATGATGACCATGTAGATAGAAGTTTGTCTTGCAACTCAAAGTATTTCTAAATTAAAGACAAATATCTTAAGCATTTTGTCTGCTACAAATCAGTTTTTGAAATAACAGTAGTTACTGAGTTTAGAAGTTCACCAAAAACCAGCTGCCTAACTGTGTTGAGAGGCAAATTTATGTTTGAAATTTCAGTCCTAGTTGTTGGGTAGTGTTTTCTATCAGATACCTGACACCTTAAAGTTTCAATGGGATTTTAATGTACTTTATCCATAAAACGTAGCAGAATTTACAACTCCCTTTCAACTGTTTGAGAATAAAAAAATAATTTTATTAGTGCTCAGGAAGTGCATACTAGAAAAGTTGCTTATAGTATCATCCCTAGATATTTGCAGAAAAGTTAAAATGGCAAACTTATAATTTACTTTTGTCATCTCCTGTTTAGGTATTTCTTGCTTCTGGAAAAGTTTAGTAGCTTATGTAGCATAATCAACTGCATGAGTAGTGATGACATCTGAGCATGACTGTTAAAACTGGTTGACAGCTTTGGAGGTGGAAGATTTTTTAGCATCAGACATTTACATGGAAAATCTTTTTCAGCATGAATTTGTGAAGAATAATTTTTGTTTTCCTAGAAGTCAGGATATCTAAAAGAGTTGTGAAGAAGCTTGCCTCACTGCTTCTGAGCCTGAAGATGTGCAGGAGGGGAAGAAACACCATGCTCTGCAGCATGGTTTTTTGGCCTCTGGCAATTCTCAAAAACCTTCTCTGAGTGCTTCAGGTCTTGTGAAAATCTTCTTCCCCATGGAAACAAGTTGCAAAATTTTTTTGTTGAGGAGGCATTCCTCAAATATCACAAAATGTGAGATTTATTGGGCTTTATAGAAGTCAGCATGTGTTCAGCAAACCATAATTCAGTCACCCCTTAGCCAAATAGCTATGTGTTTGGCACGGGTTCTGTTTAAAAAGTTTTCCTTAGACAAATAGAAAAAAAAAATGGGTGAAGTTCTGAAACATGTTTATATGGAAAAGTACATCAAGATATGTTTACAGATGGGAAAGTAGCATAAAAAAGACAAATGTTGCCGAAGTTTAAGCATGTCTGCTTAAGGCAGAGGGTGAAGACTTGGTGCAGTTACAGGTTGTCTGCTCGTAATACTCAGAAGTAGGCTCAAATGAAGTTGCACAGTGAACTTGATTCTGGCTTTTCCTTGCAATCTCATGTCCAGCTCTTCAACTTTAATACTGTTAAAAGTATTTTCATGCTTTGTTTTGTTTTCTTTTTTTTCTTTTCCAAGCTAACAGAAGGAAGTGCAGTATTACTGTGCACCACTGTGTAAACCCTCAGGTTAGTTATCTGTGAAGATGTGTCTGCCTAGCTCATAGTGAAATAGCTGGCAAAAATCACTCATTTCATGCTGGGCATGAAATGTAGGGCAGCTGAGCAGGTGTACCAGAGCATGTTTTGGCTGACAGAAAGGAGTGATGGGAACCAGCAAGTCAGGGATTATACTTCAGGCTCTGTAGGGAGACAGTGCTGAGAAACATGACAGAAGCTTGACCTCTCTTGTCCTGTCTCCTGCAACCTGTTCTTGAGTCTCTTGCATTCTCACTGAGGCATCTTTATTTTATCTAACCTGTCCCACAGGCAACGAACCGCCCCATCACCCCCCACCCAATCCTCATCTTACTCTCAGCTTGGGACAGTCAATTTTTTTTCCCTGTCATATCATTTGTGTTCCACTCTGTTTGCTCTGCTTGTCCCATTTCTTACAAAATTTAGTGTTCCAAAAACTAATCACTTGACACAAAGTATAGGATTGGCATGAAGACCAGACTCTGACACTTTTTGCTCCTACTCCAAAACCTAGGAGTGCTCAAGATTTTCACAGAGTTTTTTTATTTAGTAGGGGAGAAATAAACCCTTTTTCCTAGCCTTGTTCTCGGAAATGATGGAACTGTTTTGGATTAAATACTCCAAGACAAGGCTGTAGCAAGGACCTAGCATGGAAAATCTGAGCTGAAATCATTGTGTCTTGGCAATGTTATAGGCAAGTGAAAAACTGTCTTTTAGTGGAGAGAGGTGGTCTCAAAATAAGATTGGCTGCCACCATTCCTCTAATACAGATGTAGTGACTGATGTGCCCTTTTATTGTTTTCTGAGATGCATCATATGTAAACTTGGATGGTAAGAAGTTCTAGGCGTGCACAGTAGGTTGGCTGAGCAGCTTCTTGGTTACCAGGTGCAACTTTTGGATTGGGTCAGCCCCTGTGGAAACAGTAAACAGTCTCCTGGCAGTTCCTTAACAGCAGGTCAAGAGAGCAACAATTGCGTGTCCTGAAGGCCAAAATGATTTTTCAGCCAGAAAACAATTGCTCTAAAATAACTGATTTCCCACATCCTTCATCTTTGAATGCTACTCCCAAAGCTTTAAAAACTATATAAAAGCCATCTAATACATTTTAGTTTTGATAGCATTTTTTTTTTGCATCAGGACAATGAAAAGATGCAGATTTTCATCACTTGGTTTCTGTAATGGTTTTTGCAAGTTCTTTTTGAATTAGCTAACTGCAGTCTGGCACATGTTGATGGCTTGAGTTCTGTGAGCAGGAAATGCGAAGCTGGCCAGCTGGCTTTAACATGACACTTTGAAAATAAAATGTTTTAAAGGCTAGGCAGGTATGATCCAGCTAAACAAATCATAAATGTCTATACATACATTCATATATATGTGTGTGCATGTATACTTATGTGTGTGTGTGCGTGTGTGTGTGCATGCACATACTGCAAATACATATGCTGATAATGCTAGTGGGAAGGCAGGGACTTTAAAATCCTGATTACTCAATATGTACTTGTCTCTTCTAGTTGGTGTGAATACCTATGGTCCTATATACATACAGTATATTGATTTATACCCAGTGAATACGTGTGAGAAGGAAGAAATGAAAAAAAAATCTAATATTTTTTGAAATCACTTTAATCCTTCATGTTTTATTATATAAGCCTCTGGAAGGGCATCATGAAAACCTAAATCTGAAAATCTGAAATTCAATCAATTTTCAATTGATTGAAATTGATCTTCCATGCCAATATATATCAGGAAAATATAAAAATCGACTGAAAGAAAATTTCACATATCATTTGCATCCTTGAGAAGCTCACATAAACTGTGAAACAAGAATCTACATTTTAATATTGTGTGTGTGTATGTATGTGTGTGCATGTGAGTAAACACAATCATGGAAAAATATTTCTTTTATGCAACTTCACAATGAAGTCCAAATACCTAGATTAAAATTTGGTCTGCTTATATCAATTCTGCTTATTTCTGCTAGATTTGGGTTACCATTCTGAAGCTCAGGTTTTTGAAAGCAAACATCTTGTGTTCTTTATCCATTGTGCAAGCTTTTGCAACGTTACCTGATAATGTAGTGCTTGAGCCTCCTAAAGCTTTCAAAATCAAGCCCTCAGAAAGGTAATTGGCATAACAATCTATCCTACTTTCATCCGAGTAGCTGTGGCTGCATTTTTGGGTTTTAATTCCTTAAATATTCTTTTCTTCCTCTTTGATGTTTTTTTCCTTGCTCTCTTTACTTGCGTTCATCTGTTTGCTTTCACTCATATCTCCATAACAAATTTTAGTTGCAATTGTGAGAAAGGAAAATCAAGTGACTCAGTGTTGCACTTGACTATTTACCTGTTTTAAAACAAAGAAAAGAGAGGACTTTCTCAGAACAGCTAAACACTGAGAAACTTTGCTGCAAGATGCTGTGGAGGCCAGTAGTATACATACATTTTAAAAATGATTAAACAAATCTATGGAAAATAGACCTCACAGTGACTGTGAACACAGTGGTTCAGTTGTGACCTCCAGTTCAGCAAGTTCTTCAGCTTTTTTTGGGCTGGACATAATATAAAGGCTTTAGTGCTGGTTTGCTTCTTGTACTGTTTTCCCTAAATATCTATTATCACCTTACATTATTCTAGCATTTATTTCTCTTTGCTACCCAGAAATATTTGTTTCCTGCTTGGCCACCAAAGTCATAGGTAAATGACTAAATTACTCTTGGATTAACAATGAAATCCTAGTATTAAGAAGCCACTAGTATGAAAAACACAGTTCTCCAGTCAGGGGCCAGCTGGAGGAGGGCAGATATCCTCATCCTTGCCCCCTCCTTCTCTTCCTTTGAAAAACTCAATTTGTGTCAAATAAAAGAGTTTTTTGGTACTGTTCCAACAAAACCTTTATCAGACTTCCCACAATAAGGTATGCACCCTAAAGAGGCTGGAATGACCTGCAGTTTCATAGAGCAGTCCTTCTGTCCTTCATTCTCTTACCTTTAAATAAGGAAGCTTATGAAGAACAATCACCAGAAAGGCCTGTCTAAAATGAGAATGGTAGAGTTTGGAAACATTAGGATAGTGCTGTGAAGTGTGAACCTCAGTTCCAGAGGTGCTCGATACATGGTTATGGAAACAGCATACTGGAAACTGAAAAAGTTACTCACATTAGGAAGCAGTGCTTAAGAAGGTTGCATCTTCACAGTAGCTAAGCAAGGTAATATGTTGCATGAAATATGACATATCTCCTTTTGGTATTTGTGATACCTAACAGACACTTTCCTTTTTTTTGCTCAGTTTTTTTTCTGGCCACCCAGTATCATGACACTACCCTGCTACCTCATCCATCAACACTCCTTGTTGTAAAGGCAAGAACCCTTCCTTCTTACAGAAGGAGCCAAGGAAACTGTTTGACTGGAATGAGGATAGAGCCCTTACAGTAGATTTGTGAAAATCTAACAGGATGTGAGGGGACAGATGGGAGTATCAGTGTCCAGTATACATTTGTGTGCAGGCAGTGCTCTCTACTAGGTAGTGCAATCCAGAAGAGATGTAGGATAAACAGCCTGTGGCACTAGGTTATTCTGTTAGCTTTATGTTTCTCTTTCATTGTTTGTTTCTGCCTTTGGACAGGAAAGATTTTCAAAAATATTTGTTCAACTGTCACAAGCTTATTACCAGTGTTATCCAATTATTTATGTTGAAGCTTTCATATTACATTGTTTTTCCCACAGAAGCATGTTTTATTTACATGGCAAGAAATTTAACTTGCCTGGCAAGTGCCATTTTAAGTAAATTTATTTTAAATGACAGAAGCTTGCAGATATTCTAATTTTGGCTTAATAGCTTACTTGTGTTCTTGAGTTTCTGACTGTTTAAGCCAAAGAAATACAAGCCACTTATACTCTAGTTTAATTAAGCTAGTTATGAGTAATTTGGTCTACACTGAAAACATCTGTATTGAACAGCCCTGAGACAGTCAGAACGGTTTTTCCACTGTGCTGGTGGTCAGTCCCTGGCTTACATGCTTATACAGCTGTTTACTTGCATAAGTGACTGAAAAGCCAGGCTCCCTGTCTTGTGAAAACATCTTGACTGCTTCTTCATGTCAGGTCACACTTTTGTTTCTAGTATCCATTTTATTTTTTGATTTTGTAATACCGAGTTTTGTATCACTGTGAGGAAGTTACAACAGTAGCTTCTCAGAAAAAAAGACCTCAGACTCCTCTAAAACTTTCCTTCTTCTTTAGGAAATTGAACTTTATATGTGTTTAAGTGACAAACCAAGTTTTGTGTCTACACAGATTTACAGTGTGTCATTTACACCTAGAAATATTCATCAGGGTGGAATAAGATCAATTACCTTGCTGCAGAGGCATAGCTTGCTTTTAAGCCACCAGACTGGCCATTTCCATGTTTTTCTTCTGTTTGGCTGATATGGCTTTCTAACTGAGCAAGATGTATACTTCGTGGGATAAACAAGGAGGAAAGAAAGTACGCAGAACTTATAGGGATTCAAAGGAATCTTCTCTCCTTTTCTCCTGTTTTAAGCTCCCTCCAAACCTCCTATAACAAGCTTCCCCATTAGTCTCTCCTTACAGTGGAGGTTCCTTACTGCATGTCCTCCTACTTCTTCTCCCCTAAAAGCAGATTAACTTCATGTGCATGTGAGTTTTAACTCACATTCTGCTTGAAGAGTCACAGAGGGCTAAGGATGAGAAGTCTCTTCTACCTCAGCAGGTACCTGCAGCACAACCCAACACGGTGTCTTGGCAGAAGCCTGCTCAACCAGCCATTCTCATCTGGCATTGCTCACACCTGATATTATCCAGGATAAGTGCTAAGAAAAGATTATTGATACTTTGAGACCAGGACCATTGAGTAAGCACTGCAAGATAAACAAACCAGCTTCCATAAACCGGGGCAATGGTTTGGAAGGAAACCAATGCCCTAGCTGTATCCGTTTTTTTTTTTTGTTGTTGTTGGAACAAAAAGAAATATGAGAGTTATGTTTTATTTTTCAGTAACACAGGCAACTGCCTGCACTGGATAATGTTTTTAGTTTAGACTCCAAAATAGCATGCAAGTCCAGGAATATCTGTTACCTAGCTTGAAACAATCAGTATTTTGTTCATCTGCCATGCTTTATGACAAAAAAAGCTGAGCACTAAGAATCCCCTATTCTCTGCTCCAAGGCATGAGATAAAGTAATAAAATTTTATTTTGGAAAAATTTACCTAGCAAATATATAAATTCAAAACAAGAACAAATGCAAAGAATCATGAGATTAGTTCTATTGAGATTGTAGAAAGCATTCAGAGATCTGACTCAGTGTGAAAATGAGTAGTTGTGTAAATCTAAGTTGATACAATTTTGGTAGGTAAAGTTCAAATATTTTCCTTTATGACAGAAAATGATATTTAAAACAGAAGAAGAGGGAATAAATTTGACCTGTGAATAAAAATTTTCTAGTTCATTGCCTAAAACTAAATCAAGAATGCAACAACAAAATAAGTTGAGGGGACTGTAACAATTTCAATACATTTGCTATAGCCAATACTGAAAACTCTGCATTCCCAAGCAGAAGTTCCCAAGTAGAAGACTTTGTAATTTCAACCCTGTGAAAAAGTCTGCTAATGCCAGTGTGTTCCTCAACACCACAAAAATCAAGTGGAAAATTAGTAAACCTTATGCTACAGAGGGCAAAGCTGAGCTAGTTTACAAGTGTCACTGAATCAGATCAATCCTTTGGTTGCACAAAGATTACTGGTTTGAAGGCCTTTGAGAGATCACAGTTATTGTTGTGGTGCTTTTGAAATGAAGGGCTTTCTGCAAGATCCAGTGGGTAGTTACATACCTTGTATGGAACAAATTACTGCAATCGGAGAATAAAGAACTTAATCCTGTTCCAAATGATGTCAATACAAAACCACTGCTTAAAACATGATTCCACAGTGTGGAAATGTTCTTTCACAAATGAGGACTGACTTCACCCTTACACGTGTGGTTTTCTGAGGATTCATGGATTTAGGGCTATAATATGTCTTTACTTTATGACAAACTCTCACCAAAATGTGCTTATTAAAATTCTGATGAATGATGTTCACCCAATATCAGTATCTTATTTTACACTTATTTTATGCTTTTTTTCCAAGAGATGCTGCCATTTTTAAGAGATTGCCCCCATGTCTGACCATGAACTTACAAAGCATGAAACAATTTTTGTCCTGTTAAACCTTGAGGTTAAGATACAGTTCTACAGTGGGAAGGAAAAAAAAAAAAAAAAAGTGGAGTTTACGCCACTCTATACTGAGCAGTTGTGCCTTTTGTTCAGGGGTACTCCATACCAGTAGCAGTTTTCAAGACAGATAATCAATAATAACCAGGATTGGTAGCACTGAATGGAAGAGTTTCAAAAATTGCTCCACTCTGGGCAGCATAATGCATACATGCTTTAAAGTTTTTGATGTAGATACTTTCTAGGCTCTTTTATAAGCAGAAGGGTTAATAAATACTACATAGAAAAGCAAACTGGCAAAATACCATGTAGGTACCATACTGAAGGTGTTACCAAGCCTACTAGAACAGAACATACTAAATTATGCTCTAACAACTTTTAAAAGTATTTTTATATCCACATGAAACTTGTCAGTCAGCATTTACCCTCAAATATGTAACTGAGGTGTTGTCCAGAAGATTAAATGATTAGAAGTGGCCCTAATCCATCTCCAATCACTAGCATAGACCTCAACACAAAGGAATTGTTTTGAAAAGCTCCTCCCAAATTATGGTCATAATCCTAGTGGTCAGAGAGATGGTTTGGAGCAGTTAGGCCAAGAAAACTGACAGCAGTGTTTTCACAAAATAAATCCTAATGTGTCTTCTGTAATTCAAAGAGACCTGTGTCAACATTGGCAGAAGGGCAACTGAGAGTATTACAGTTTCTTTACATTTTATTACCTCATGAGTGACTTGTATTTTCCATGGCAGAATTAATATTTACTCAAATCAAAGATCTGGGAAGCTTTTATTAATCTTCACAAACTCAGATGAACATGGTGAATTATGCAAAACATATGCCATGTTCTATGATATCATGGCATTGAGTAATTTGTGAATAATTCCATTTTGTGCTGTAGTTTCAGTTCATCTCTATTATATGTCGCTTTTTGCCACGGTCATTTCTCTTGCCCATCACTCTGCATTACTTTTTAAAATTTATTTTTCCATGGATAAAACCTCCTGGTTTTCAGGATAAAATAGCTGAGGATATTTGAGCTATTCATGTTGGGTACTGGACAAGAAAAAACCACAGCAACCTCAGTGAGTCATGTTTTCTCACAGACAAAGAAATACTCCAGTAAAATTGGAATTACATACAGATAGCCATAATTTGCCTATAAAAGTGAGAAAATATTTTCTGTTGATTGAAAACATACATTTAGTGCCCACTGGAACTGTCATTTCAATCATTGGCAGAATATGCCAAGACAAAGTGGACTCATTATTCCCGTTCCGTAGATTTCAAAATTATTTGTGCACTTGGAAGAAACACTAAAATTTCAGACTCTTAGCAGTGCCAGGTTTTGTACCTGAAACTTCCTTCCTGTATTGCAGGTTGTCTTTGTCAGCTGGTGTAAAAGCTTCTGGGACTGTGGACTCGTGGCATTGGATGATGTATCATTGAGCCTGGGAAGCTGCCAGGCTGCTGGTATGTATTTGTATTCTGTATTTGTCATCCAGCAGCTGCTATCCTTTTGAGCAGGAGTTCATCATACATCTTCATTTTCTAAGCCTATCCTACAGCTGCCTTCATCCTGTTGTGGTTTCTTGTCTTTCCCTTTTCTCCAGTAAGTATTGCATGAATCCTATTTTTGCAAAGTAGCAAACATCCAGCAAGGACCAGTTTTTGATCACAGGGGTACCAGCTAACTCCTAACAAATTTCAGTGACTCCAGAGCAATTGTATATAGGTGAATGGTCCTTTGAGGGCATTAAAGTAAGCCCACAGTCCAACAAAGTGAAAAGTAGCTTTCAAATTCAAATTTCTAAGAAGCCAGGAAAGGACTCAAAAGCAGTATTTTTCAAAACACAGCATTATTTTTTCTTTAGTCTAGGAGTAAAGTTGTGCAAGGCCAAGACACAGCCTTGCCTGAGTTGCAGTTCTTTAATGAAGACAGAGAAGAGCAGTCCAAGACTCCCTCTGTAGTGGGAGGAACTTAAGGGTTTTCAGCAAAGCTTTACCCTCTGACATGCACAGGCTGACCTCTCTGTACTCACCAAAGTCCCTCTTCTATGGCTTTGTGAGGTTTGACAATACAATGATTGTATCCTAATTTAGAAAACATTCTCATGAGGCAGGCACAGTCTACAATCCTGTTCTTTTCTGGAACAAAGCCATGCCTTTTCAAAGCTTTTTAATGATCTCTTTTGATTGGACTTCATGCATTCAGGCTTACAAAACAAAGAGAAGTCACGTGTACAAAACAAGATGCCATTTCTCTAAACTATTTCCAACAGCTGTCTGTTTTGCCTTGCTGTAATTCGTAAGTAATTGAAAAAGGAACTGAAGGTGCAGCACTGGTACCTGGGGTGTATAGTCTTGCCATGGCTTGTCTCTGATGCCAGCAAAACAAATGCCTGAAAAATGCCCCAGAGGTATCAAGACTTCTGCTCTTCAAAAGATGGAGGCAGTTCATAGTGTCTACTTCTGAATGATAAATTGAGATTACAGCAGAAGACCTGACAGAAGCTTCCAGGAATGCACCTGAATTACATCACCTTTTGTAAGATCTAATAGAATTTAAACAATGAAAATACTCCAATAATTGCAGCTCTGTGGTCTGTTATAGGCTGCAGTAGAATCTGGTGCCAAAGGAACAGAGGAGAGCTAAATGTGGCATTGATTTCAGATCACAGAAACTCCAGACTTTTACAAGGCTCATTTATTATGCATGTTATACATGCTGGGACTTACTAACCTGCTTAGGGTGCCAACACAGTGAAGAAAATTACACTGGTAATTCTATAACAGAGCCTGTTAAAGAATCATAGGATTGCTAAGGTTAGAAAAGACCTCTAAGATCATTGAGTCCAACCATAAAAACCAAGAGACCTCATAAGATTGTCTAGTCCAAAGTACTCTTGTGAAGTCTAATAAACTGTTTTAAAGAATCCTAGGACTAGTGAATGCTGGTCACTGACCTAGACTAGGCCACAGATTTTCCCAAAGATATGAAGAAAATTAAATTAAGTTTTATATGACAGTATGAAGGTACCTTATATAAGCTTGTGCCTATTGTAAGCATTGCTAGGTAGCTGTAATTGATGTCAGCTGTAATTGATGAGGAAATGTAATACCTTACTTGTGTAATCTCTCCGTGTATCAGTCTAATGTATTTGAAGTTTTAAACTATGTTCTCTCCTTATAGATTTAGTGCTGCCCAGTCCTGGAGAATGCACTTTCGAAAAAGATGAGTGTGTGTTTACCCAAAAGAAGAGAGGCCGTGGGAGCTGGCACAGGAAGAGGGGTCCAACTCCCACTTCTTACACTGGACCAAAAGGAGACCACACTACTGGGGTAGGTGAGTTAAGTTCCACATTGAACTTTCAGAACAGAGACAGACAGTCAATAAAAAATACTAATGAAATATTTTAAATTACAACTCAGAAGACAGAGAGAGTTTTTACTCTTCTATTCAGAAAAGTTACTAATAAAATGAAGTTACTAATCAAATGAAGAAAGCACATTTCACAGGGACTCATAAGTGGTTTTGAGTATGAGACATTTAATCTGAATTATCTGATGGTCATGTGGATAATTTGGTTGTCATGTCCCAAAGTAGCCATTTCCTTGGGAGATAGAAGATGACTGTCCAGATCCCACAGTAAAAGGTCCTTCCAAACTCCCAGTTTATGTGACTATTCTCTGAAGCTGACTTTAGACCTGTTTTCAGTTTGTGTGGATCATTACATAGTCTGAGAAGTAAGGCTGAAAGCTTGACTTTAGGACTGAGAGGCTTTTAAGCCTGGTCTGTGGCAATGATTATTCCTTAGTTCGTCTCTCCACAGCAAGGTGTGCAAGTGGCTGGGATTATTCTGCATAAACCTTTGTGTTTAAACTTTAAAAAACCATGAAGAATAAAAGAGATCCCACAAGCCCTTTATCTTGAAAATCTGCTCCACAAGCTCACTAGTGCAAGTTCAAATATTTAGGCAGGTGAGACCCCCATTAGCATGAGTGCACAGAGAACTACATCACCACCAACCACTGCCTAAAGTGTATCCTCAGATGTATGTGCAGCTGTATCAGAATATCAATCAATCGATCAATCAGTCAGTCAATCAGTCAATCAATTTCTGTTAGAGAGATATATGCTGAGAGCAGCAATTGCAGCCAGTGAAGGCTTGAGAGTATCTTGTGATGCTCAAGACTCCTAATTCCTGCACAAACCCCTAGTGAAGACATCCCCTCTAAGCCAGGTTGTAGTTTGGTGGCAAGGAGTCGTCAGGTGAGAGGGTGAAAAGGAAGATTATCTACAGCTGTAGGTCTATAATTCTTACAGTGTATTGAGAATTCCCAAGTTGGTTTGTATCAAACCCAGTACAATCCATTGCAAAGACTTTGTTGCAAAGACTATGTGTAAAAGTTCCTTTAGTTAAAAATCAAAACCTAGAGCTCACATTGTAGCATAACAAAATTACTTGCTTTTCGTTCTGAAGACTGAATCATACTGAATTGACCAAATCATATAAACTTGTTAGAAAGACTAGATAATCTCTTGGCTTTATGAATTCAAACCCATCATTTTTATTACAGTACACAATTATTACAGTATCTCAAATATGACAGTTTATAAATGCAGAAGTCTATGAATCTTTATCAAAATAGTTTCAATCATGGGGTTTTTTTAATATAATGAGCATGTTGAGCATAATGGACATTTCAACACAATGTATCCTACTTTGCTAGTATTTACTTATATATCTTTTTAAGGCTACTACATGTATATAGAGGCATCTAACATGGTCTATGGACAGAGAGCATACCTCGTTTCAAGATCTCTAAGAGGAACACCTGGAAAACAGTGCCTGACATTTTTCTATCATATGTATGGAGCTGGGACTGGATTATTAAGTGTTTATCTAAAAAAGGAAGGGGATGATGAAGAGATACCTTTGTGGAGGAGGACAGGGGAACAAAGCATCTCATGGCTAAGGGGACTGATAGAGTATGAAAGTGATAAAAACTACCAGGTGAGAAAAATGAGCAAGAAGCAGTCAAATTGAAATATTGAACTGAACTGTGTGCTAGAATCCAAGTTTTGCATTGTTTAAAAAAATAGTAAACTGTTAAAACGGAAATGGACACCTGAAGAATATGAAAAAAAGTAATTTTTTACAAATAAAGTTGGAGGGGATTTATTGAAGATGTCAATAGGTTGCAAGTAGGAAAACAATTACGAATTCAAATTTTTTCTAAAGCGTTTAATGCTATTTAAAAGTATTTAAATTTAAACAGCATCATTTTTTTTGTCAGCAGTGGTAGGGGTTTTTCAAGGTAATTTGTCCAATTTATTTTCCTTTAGCTGTCCGTAGCCCTGTCCAGATTTGACAGAGCCACTGAGCTGTGATGAAATGGCAGCTTCTTGTAGGTTGGTCTTTCCAAGGGGTCACCTAGGAGCAGGGATGATGAAAAGTCATAGGTCCTTCTAAGGAAAGGAAAAAAGGAAAGGAAAAGGAAGGGAGAGGAGAGGGGAGGGCAGGGGAGGGGGGAAAGAGCATCCCTTGAATAGGCTGCATGGCTATTATTTTTTTCAGTCCTTCCACCAGTGGGATTCATGAAAAGTTGTGTCTTACCTTACAGATTATTTTTGAGGCAATCCGTGGTGTGTCAATAAGAAGTGACACTGCTATTGATGATATTCTGTTCCAGGCAGGACCCTGTTTGGGTAAGTTTTCACATACTCTGTAAGAAACACCTGAAATTCAAGGTGCTTGTTTGTAATTAGGTGGGTGATACTTCCCTTGAGTTCCCATTTGAATTAAGGATCAAGCTGCTGGGTTAGTGCAGAACTTTTACTCTCTAACAGGATGCAGGATCATCCTCGAAATCTCAGTTAGTAAAGTGGCTGTACACTTTTTTAAAACCACATGACAGTCCCATTTAAATCCAGCATGTTAATTACATTCTGCTGTAAGTATTCTTATGTATGACAAAAATAAAAATAATTACAGTATTTCTTCATTCTTTGTATTCCAGAAGTGGAAGAAATTCAGTTCTCATCAGGCTATCCTGACAGCTTAAATGAAATTGAGTATTAAATACAGTCTGCTGAACAGAATGAAGCATATAGAAGAATTGTATGTGAGAAACTGCACAAACTGCCTATTTTAAAATACGTTTTAAGTAAATACTGGACTGGTTTGAATACACACCAATACATAGGAAGAACTCGGTGCACTCATGTTCCTTGCTTTTTCAATGAAATTATTGACTCAGGGCTTCTTAGACCGTAATTTTTTTATATTATTTCCTCTTTTGCATGAGGTATCAGTTATTACATAAAGGCTTCCCATTTTGCACACATCATTCATTTTTAATTTTTTAATATTTCTGGTATATAAGTAAAAAGAGGAAATTCAAGTTGCACAATTGAAGGCCAATATTGTGTTACCTTAAATCTGCATTCAGTGAATGTTTTGTGTTGGGGATAGAATGGATTTTTGTTAAGAAAATTTAAAATGTTTTGAAATAACAAAGAAAATAGTGTTAGCTATTAGTATTATCCTACAGGTTAAGTGCAATTATTCACAACGACAAATCTCTCTGGGAAACTTAATACTCTGCTGGCAATTTTTTGTGATTGTGTATTATTTTACTATAACAAATACATCTGTTAATAACATACTCACTTCCAGTGTTCAGTATAATTCAGCATAAGATGCTGGCCCGTGGAATTATATTAAATGAAACACTTTAAAGCCATATGTTTTCTGGGATGAAAGTCTTGTTGTTTGTTTTTTTATTAAGTAAGTTTGTACACTCACAGAGAATGCACTTACACTTTGCCCAATCACGGATGTCTTCACTTATATTAACAGGAAACTGAATTCACACATCTTGTTATTTTTCAAGATTTTATGTATTTGTGCATAAGGGGGTGTTTTTTCTTTAAATTACTATAACTTCCTAATAAAATGTACCTTTGAGTACCATCTTATTGTGTCGGGAACAACGGGAGACAAGCACGGGACCCCGGTGATGATTAGCAAGTCTCGTTT
>JAHLSL010013433.1:1282576-1341434 GCA_025920805.1 Petroica traversi
CTGTGAGTGAGCGCGGGGCGTTTCTCCTCCCCTGAGCGGTCGCGGCCTGCCCCTTCCGCCCCGCCGTGGAGGCGCCGAAGCGGCGGAGCGGGGTCGCGCTGGTACCAGGTGGCGGGGGCTGGAGGAGGGAGTGCGGGGACCGGTGTTCCCTGTGAGATGCTGTCCTGCTCGGAGTGGGAGCTCTGCGGCACTGCCGTGTGGGTTACGAGTCCCAGGGGCTGTCAGCGCAGTGTCGCTGCCCTGGTGCGCGTTCCCCGGCCAGCCTTCCCCGGCAGTGATGGCTCCTGGTGGCCCTGCAGGCTCTGCCTGCTCTTTGTCTCTCAGGTAGCTGGCTGGCAAGCAGTGGGGCAGGGAGAGCGCAGAAGATGCTCATAGGGCAGTGCTGGGAGGCCTTGAGTAAGGATGAAGTGTCTGTAATCTTCGCGCCTTTTTTCCAGCTGCTGTGTGCTGCGAATACCGTTTTTTGGACGTGTTGTGGTTACCAGCAGAAGTTGTCAGGCCTTTTTCTTACGGCTCCATGGCAGCCTTGAAAACCTTCAGGAGTGTGGTGCATGGGTCACGTGTTAGATGCTAATTGACTCTTCAAAAAGAGTAGTATAAATCCTCATTAAGGGTTGCGATACCTTCTCTTTCCACAAGTGCATGGTTTATAATATTGTGTCGCCATTAATTGCTTTGTACTCCTCCTTTGGTGGTAGTGTTTCAGCTCTCTCTGTTTGGCACAGTGCAGGAGTAGAACATCAAATGATCCTTTATAAATTTAGGGTGTTAACTTGGTGCGAGTTTGCATGGGTGGGTTTGGCTTCTTCCCATAATTACTATTGCAGCAGGCATGCACATGGTGAAAGATGTCTAATGCAATTAGAAAAAAACCCAAACACTAGGGATGCGCTGATGTGGTAACTCAGGAAAGCTACTGCATGGTCAGTTTTCTGTCTTCTTTTTGATGCATAAAATAAAATGATACCGTAGAAAGTTCAATAAAAAATTGTCATCATATTTCTGGATTTCATTCTTTATAGCCACTGATTTTATAGAAAGTTTTAGTGAGTACTCTGGCTGGTAGGAATGTATGTCACTACGTTTCACTGAAATGTTGCTTTTCACTCTCAAGGCTTTCTTACAAAACAGTATTTCAGGATTGAGTGTAAATGAGGTAATTGTTTCTGTATGTATTGTATCATTAAATGTTTCTAAGCAAATTTTGGTTTTTTTAAAGACAATATAGTGTTTTAAAATTCAAAAACTTGTTGTGTTTTCTAGAACATACACTGTGTGTGAAGTACATCCAGGGCCCAACCTGAATGTGGTTGTAGGTGCTAATGGCACAGGAAAGTCAAGCATTGTTTGTGCCATCTGCTTGGGACTGGCTGGAAAGCCTTCTTTCCTAGGGCGAGCTGATAAGGTAACTTCTGAGATTTTGTTATTTTCACTATTAATCCAAATTTCACTCAGAGCGCTGTCCAGCAGAGGATGGGGGAAAGACTGTCTTCCTTGATTTGCTTTTACTTTTGTGAAAAGTAAGGTGTCTGGGTTGAAGAGTAACCTGGTCAAAGGGAGGGTTGCCTTGATTAACTACTTGCTGTCTTGTATAAATTATGAAATGGAAATGCCTGAATTGTAGTGCAACCTGAGTGGACTAGAGGTTTTATTTGAGGATGGCTCAGCATCCACAGTGGGGTAGAAAAATGCCACATAATGGCTTAAACATTTGATAAAAAGTACCAACTAAAGGAGCAGTAGGCAAAGTCTGAAATAAATTCCCAAATATATAGTACCTGTAGAAATCATGTGCTCCTAATGTGTCTTGAGAATTCAGCTAAAAGCATGGAGGCACTGATCTTTAATGTAAATGGAATTTGGATTGCTCTGCTCTATTTTCACTTACTACTGTCAAGATATTGTGCTTCGACACTATAGTAGGAAGTTTATATTTTGAAATTTTTGAAGTTTTGCACTTGCTTTCTGGGATATTCTCATTGGATGCAACTTCTCTGAGTAGGTTTGGAGTAATGAATCTGGGTGCCTAAATGACTGCATGTATCTCTTGTAGCTGCTCAGTCAAAATGTCAATATGAGAACTGACTGCATGCTCTACTGCTCTCTTTACTTTTCATGATTTATTTTCATATTATTAGAACTGGCAGTTCTAGTACAGATATTTGGCAGTGTCTTTTACACTTGTCTTGCCTTTCTCCCAAATTCTTGAGGACTTCTTCCTGTGTGAAGTGGATCTGCATAATTTGTGGAATTTTGGAGGCTGAAATTGATCAGAAATTGTTACCTTCTGGAGGAAGTTCTGATAGTGCTGGTAGAGGATAACAGTGTCTTCCTTTATTTTCAGTTAGTGCTTTATTTTGCTTTTAATTGATAGTTTTCGATGAAATATGCTGTTACAGTAGCTCCATTATACAAATGCATATTCTTGTAAGATAATACATTTTAATAAATGGTTATTTTGCAGTAACAAATTGTAAATTAATTTTGTAGATCGGTCTCTTTGTGAAGCAGGGATGCATGAAAGGCGTAGTGGAAATTGAACTGTAAGTAGTAAAATTATTCCCTCATGCA
The DNA here is from genome assembly GCA_025920805.1 of Petroica traversi. Taxonomy (NCBI): domain Eukaryota; kingdom Metazoa; phylum Chordata; class Aves; order Passeriformes; family Petroicidae; genus Petroica; species Petroica traversi. The sequence continues at coordinate 1,285,148 of JAHLSL010013433.1, forward strand.
CTTTCAGTTGGATCATTTCCCCATACAGTCATTCACAAAGTTGTGAGGAAAAAATTTTGGTATACAGAGGTCTGTCTTTAAGCTGGTGCTTAAATTTGTCCTTTTCTAATACCCCCAGACTTCAGAACCTAAAGCTTAAATAATTCTCTCACAAGAAACAAGGAGATCAAGATACTCTTGATCTTGCTTTCTGAAGAATTTCACCTTGTCTTTATGTACAAAAAAATGCATAGATAAAGATTGTTCGATATGGTATGTTTAACTTTTGTTTACGTTTAAGATTCAGATGATTTAAATTTGGTCATTACTACCATCACTATGGGGTAGTTGGAATTCTTTTTATCAAAGAAAAAAAGACAAAGGTCTAGGTTTTCAAAGAGATTGTTCTGCCTTCACTTTTTTATACTGATGCTGCTGGTATGAGGGCCTTCCCTACATTCTCACTGAAAATATCACATACGGATACAAAAGAAGCAAAACCAAAGATCTGACTAATTCCACATAATGCAGTCTTGTAGGTAAGCTGTTGAAAAACGGAACAACTGGAAATAATTTGGACTGTAAAATTCCATTAGTAGCTTCTGCATAGGGCAATATTACATACTTCCAACTTTGAGGGTGTTGCAGCACAGGTGATTTTAATAAGCCTTAACCTGGTCTGTTTGCCTGAATGAAACAGAAAATAGAGATAGTCAACTGATTAATAGCCTGTATTAATTTGTATAACAATTGACCAGCCTGATCAGATTATCTAAAATGAAAATTTTATTGAGGAAAAAAAAATACCACGGCAGGCCTTGGAAAAAGTCGCGTCCATATTTATTATTGTGGGAGTGATAAAGTAAGACCTTCTTTAGAGATTAGGTGGTCAATATGTTCAGGAGATAACTTTCTCATATCTCTCATATCAATATGTTCAGGATATCTTTCAGGTAGATGGTATGGTTGGTTTAACATAGATATATTTTGATGTCACTTGAAAGTTTGGAAAGAATCTTGCGGTGTGTGAATACTTAGCATTTCATGGCTCATAGACCTAGCATGTCATGATTGCAATGTTGGTGAGTCCTTTGTCTGATTGGTAGAAAGTATGTAAATACAACATCTAGGATGGGAGCCCAGTGATGCAGAAGATTGCTTTTTTCACAGGAACTAAAAGTTGAAGTTCTGTAGGCATTTATTGCCTTTGTTGAATATGGCCCTTGAAATGTAACTAAACCCAAGTTACGGTAGTAAAAAAGTTTAATGAAAGAAATGAGCATGGCTTTGTAGGTCTTTTAAAGAAAGTCTCAAAAATTAAAATGAGGTGATGCAGGAAGTAGTTCTCAGTAATCAAGAAATAGGATCATATCCCTATGGCACTTAGTCCAGACACCAGCAGCAGACATGTACTCATTTCTGCATTGACCACTATTTTCAAATCTACTGAGGTACATGGCCAGTCTATGTGGCCTATATTCTCCATCCTTAACAGTGTGCTTACTAGACAATTTCTAAAAAAAAAAAAAAAGGTAAACCAGAATTGCAGTTTAACTTGCTTGTTATTGCTGCATCTCTACCAGACGAAAGTTTTGAAAATAGATATTGAGCTAGAAAACTAAATGAAAGCTTAGGTATTTTTAGTGGTTTTTAAAAGCAGAAAATAAAAATAAATTAGTATTTTTTGTGTTGTATGCTATTTTTATTCTCAAATGGAATTTATATGCACAGGTACCTGATGTATTTCTGTGCACTAATACTTAGAGGTGTACTGCACCTCCTTCACACCAATTTTAAAACTTATTAAATCTCACACAAATTATGCTTTTATAGAAACTGTTCTTGTTTGTAACATTGTGTTTCATACATTCCGCATGAGCATCTCATTTATGTAAGTAACTTCTGAGTTGAGATTTGCGGATATTCTTCATGTTTCCCATGTGAGTTTAATTCATCAGTGAAGTACTGGATGTTTTCTGAATCATGGAAATAAGAATCTGATGCTACTGTCAAGTTAATTTAGATTAAATATTTTGCTATCTATAAATTCTAACAATAACGTGATGCTTGGTAACCTTTGAAAGTTTAACGTTTTTCCAATATTCTTGAAAGTGGAAATACTTTTTTCTATTAATCAGGTTTAACTCACCGGAAAATATTATTATCACACGTGAGATTTTTGTGGTGAACAATGCATCAGTCTGGTTTATCAACAGAAAGCAAGCAACCCTGAAAACTGTACAGGAACAGATTGCAGCCTTAAACATCCAGGTGGACAATTTGTGCCAGTTTCTTCCTCAGGTATGCATTAATTTTGAAAGACAGTGGATACAAATGGAGAGGATTTTGTTGCTGGTTAACTTTAGCTGCACTTCAGATAGTTCAGTGGGACAGCACAAAGAACAAGGGGGTTGAGGCAGTTATTCTGGTGTGATGGTGAGAGAAAAGAGCAGTTGTGTGACCTTTAGAGTTCACTAATTGGGCAATTTTGTACCTGTTGACTCTGAAAGAAAGGATGCTGCTATTTGCTATCTTGGTATTCAGGTAGCAGCACTTGCTAATTGAGCCTTCCTGGTAGCTCCAGAATTTTCTTGAGCATAGGGCTTAAAAGTGCATAGGTTAGAATGATGTAAAAGTAAAATCATCCTTATGGAAAGTAACTCTTAAAGGAGAGAGACAGTTAAAGAATACTACTGGCAGTTTCCGTATTTGAATGCATATTCGAGAGGTCAGGATTCCAGTGTGGGAGCTTAGTTGCCTCACATTGCACTTTAAAACTGTGACAGGTTCCTTCCCAATTCATGTGGATAATCAGGAATGGCAGTAAAAGGAAGACTTATCAGAGCCTAGGCATGGAGTTATTGTTAAATTCAAGAAGACATTCAGAAAGGCATTAAAGTTCAGAAAGCTAGTACTGGAGAAACAAAAATACACCAGTTGTTTAGTTCATTTTCACTTACATACATTATTTGCTCGGAACTTCCGGCATACTTCGGTAACATAACTTTGTGTTTAAAGGAACTTTTTCTCTTTAGTACATAATTGTCAATCCAGTCAGTAATACTGTGTTGATAGTTCTGGTTTATTTTTTCTCGCCCAATGTATCAGCAGCAAGCACACTTCTTGCATCAGTCTCAGGTTTGAGCTCTTCTTCTGCCTTCAACAGCAATGCTTCCTAATAGCCTCGGCTGCCAGCTTTAATAATAACCTCTACGTGACTTAACTTTTGAGTTAGTCATAGTATTTATACTGCAAAAGACTTATACTGCAACGTTGCTTCAGCATCATGAGAACAAAGGCTCTGGAACGTTAGGTGGCTACTCTGTGAGATGGTCACTGACTTTGCCAGAGCTATTTAGCGTAGAGCTGTATGTCAGGTGATGTTCGTGAGAAGTATGTTGCAGTGTATAAATCCAGTATTACTGTATTGCAGTGTTCAGCTAATCCTGTATTTTTTACAACTTTTTAAAATTTCATAGGACAAAGTTGGAGAATTTACAAAACTGAGTAAGACTGAGTTGCTCGAAGCCACTGAAAAATCCATTGGTTCTCCGGAAATGTACCAGTTTCATTGTGAACTGAAAAATTTCAGAGAAAAGGAAAGGGAACTGGAGGTAAATACACACTTTAGAGCGCAGTGAATGTAGGAAAAGTGAAACAATTTTTACCTGACATGTTACAGAATAATACAGTATTTATTTACAAAGTCTATGTTAACTTGATTTTACCAAATAATGCTCATCTTCTCTCAGAACTCAGATACTTGTAAGTACGAAGATGTGCGCAAATGGTCCGGACCCAAAAGACAGGGATGCCTGTTGTCCGGTACTCCTTACTTCTCTGGCATTTTTGACTGGCGACAACTTTCCTAGACAAATCTTTTATGTCTTTTACAAGTTTATGTCCAAGCATGCTTTAGTATTGCTCACTTCCTTGAAAACAAAGAGACAAAACGGAAAAGGAGAAGTGTCCTGGTAACATTGTCTGTTCTAGCCATGCGGGCCATTCTTTTAATCATTTGTTCTCCTGTTCCTGTCTTTTTGGATGGTTCCCCTCTAGTTACTGCTGTACTGAAGTGTCTCTTGTAGTGTTAAATTTCTGTTTAAGTGTACAAGTGAACTGAAGACTATTTTCTGAGAACTGTTTAGATACTCTAAAACATGAAAACATATATTACAGAACTTGTGCAGAGAAGAAACCACCTCATTGGAGAAAATGAAGCAGCGGGTTGAACGGTACAAGCAAGATGTTGAAAGATACCATGAATACAAGCGCCATGTAGACTTAATAGAGATGCTTGAGAGAAAAAGGCCATGGATGGTAAGTTTCATTTCCAGTGTTTTCTCGCCTTACCCATTTTCTAAAAGACTGTGAAATTAGAAATAGGCCAGAATTAGAAGAAGTATGACTGGAGTAATTTGAATATCATTGCAATCGCTCAGTGCTAGCAGGCCAGGTCTTGAAATTCTGTTCTTGGTCTAACTGGGATATTTGCTTACATACCTAGCTGAATAAGTTGCTTCAGGAGTAGTTCTGGTAGTTATTGCACACTTAGGAAACCCAGCAGTACAGGCCAAGAGCAGTCCTCCTTTTATTCTATGCAGAAGCAAGTGGTTTAAGCTCTAGACAGCTCTACTTGCTTCTTCAGCTGTAACTTTTAAAATTTTTTTTTTTAATTTTTATAGAGGTTATGTTCCTCTTAATTTATTAGTTGAGGTTTAATGTGTATGAGGGACATGTCGGCAAATTAGCATTTGGACAGAAAAGTTTTAAAACAAATTTCAAAGAACCTAGAGTAAAGAGCAGGTAATATACACAACGTCTTTCTGAGGAGCACTTTAATACTAGTTTGGTTTAGTATTGAATGATCAGTCGGATTAAATTATTCTAAACAGTTCGAACTGATGGAGATTTCAGTTTACTGAAACAGTATGTTTTTTGCAAACTTTACAGTATGAATGAAATACAGATATAGAACTTCCAGGAAACGAGATTTACTATTTGTGAAGAATGCAGGGATCAATGGGAGAGGAGAGGGGGAGGGGAGAGAGGGTCAGGAGCCAATGGGATTCTGGGAGAAAGGGGAGCTCTGGGACAGAGTTCCTTGGAGGGGAGACCACTTAAACATCATGGAGGAGTGTGGGTTTAGTCACCACAACAGTTTGAAATCAGTGATGTGTATTAGATTCAGGGAAAAGAGAAGAGAACTGGAGGTAAATATGCGCTCGAGAGCAGCAACTGTAGGGAAATTCTAGTAAATTTTAACGAGATCTTCCATGTACATAATTTACAGTTGGAATTGAAATTCAACAACATAATTGTTTTACTCGGTAGAGGATATCTGAACTATGGCTGTAATAAAATTTCACATTGTTGCTGTTTTGTGATTTCTCAAATTGTGATAGAACTTTAGGTATGCTCTTAAACTGCAAAATTTCAAGCTTTCTATAAAAGAAGAAATGCATTGTTCTGCAAGTGCCAGGGGTTTTTTTGTTGTTTTGACCTAGCAGTTTTAGTTTTAAGAATAAATGTGTGGTTTTGTGTTTTAAAATGGGGTTTCCAAAGTTGAGAATAGTATTGAAGTTTATCCTTCCTCGTGGATGTTTCATCTGCTCCATCCACCCCCAAATGTAGGTTTCTACTTGAACGGTAACCGCACCTAGCTGTTCGGTTTACTTTTGTAACAAAGCAGAATAGCTACAGGTGGGCTTCCAAGTCAGCTGGAAGGCAGATATATAAACACTGCATGATGTTATGAAATAGAGAAACAGGCTGCCTGGAAATATATTAGCTGAAATATGACATTAGACTGTTTCTTAATCATAATGGAAAAGAGGAAGTCTAGTGTTGAGCCTGTTCATGTTCTGACTGGTGTTGACGTGCATTTTAATTCTGAAGACTCTGGTGCTTTTCACCTGAGAAACATTTTTTGGATCAAATGTTTTTTTCCAGACAGTAACAACTGCTTCTGTATGTGGAGAATTAGACACCATTTCCTCATATATCTATGTCTAGTAAGTTTTTGAACATATGCTTTAAGTTCCATAGTTCCTGGAATCATGTAGTTTTGAAAATGTGTTTTGGTCAAGCCATATCCATTATTTTCCTCATCTGACATATACAGTTAAGAAAAACATAGTTTTAAGATGCAAATATCTCTTGAGAGAGCTGAAATGCTTTGGAAGTTTTGCAGGTCTTTAATGGAACGTGTAATTACAAGCATCAAAGTTACTTGTGTACAGGTAACCAAAAGAGATAGATCTTGTGTAAGTCAGATTTTCTTAAGGTATTGTGAAAAATAAAGTCAATTCTTGATAAAGTTGAACTGAAAGATGGTTTAATAACAAGAACAATCAGGGAAAAAAGAAATAAAATTAAAAACCAGGTACACAGCGATTAGAGACTCTTGTAACCAGTATGGTAAAATCCCAGCAGTAAGAATCAGCAGTGCTGGGACCTACTTGAGTTAGCCAAGTAGAAAAGATGGAAATCAGGCTTAAAATCCCAGCACTGGGCCCTGCCTAGGCTGAGCCCAAGCCTGAGAGCTGCAGGGAGCAGCACCCCAGCAAGCACCGGACACTCCAGAGTAGGCAATGGGACCGCCCTTCAGTTGTAGACGAGGGTTTTATGCTCTCTTTTCCTCAGCCTGCCTCCTCGGTAGGGGCTGATTGGTGAAGTGCACGATTGATGCAGAGTTTATTGCCCAATGGCTCCTCGGTTTCCAGGGGCGGTTTTTGGGGAGGTGTCACTCAAGTCTTAGGCGGGAAAGCTGCCTCATTGAAATTCATGGTTGCCATGGAGCTTGGTGGCAGGCCAGGGCTGGTTACTAAAAATACTCTTCCTGTAGGGGTGAGGGCTTCTTTCTCTGGGACACCTAAACATTTTACTTAGGTTTTACAAGAGTTTAAAAAACAAGGTGAACTCTAAAATTCTGTTTAACACTTCAGAAGTAACCTTTAACACTCAAACATGAATTACAAACTTATTAACTCTAAGAACTAATTAATAACTTCATTAACTATAAACTTAATTTAATCTTTTATGTGAAAGCCAAACCTTTGATTTTATTTATGACAGTATTAAAGGGATCTGCTATGTAAAAATTATGTCATGACGGTTCTGTTTAATTTGCCTGTACTTTGTGTCTGAGGAATCTGAAGTGTAATTGTATGTGCATGCATTTGGCTTAATCTTGAAATAATATGCCTTATTTAGAGCAGAGATAAATTTTAAGCTTATGCTTTTAGCTAAGTGAAAATATAATCCTTTATCTCTGTAACTTCGTAACAGTGGCTACTGACTGTCCCTCACTGAATTAAGGCAGCTTTCTTCAAATACTTTTTGACTTTATGAAAAAGATACTGTAAAGAAAGACTTTGGATTTTATAGCCTAGGTTGATTATTTGAGATTCATCAGGTTTGTTAAGTAACTATGAAAAAGTGGTAGCAGATAAAGCCAAGTTACCAGTTAGAAATAGCTCCTAAGTGGTCTTTATGCAACTTTTTATTTTTATTTTTTTTTTTTTAATGCTCCAAGGCTTGGAAAAAACTAGGCATATGTTCTGAATTAGGGGCTTTCTTTATGCATACAAAGTCAAACAACCTTCCCTTCCTCAGTCCCCCACATACATCAATCTGTTCCTCTCTCTGGTCCTCTGAACATTTTTTTTTTTCTCATGAACCCATCACAGTCATGGAACTTAATGTTCTCTTACGTTTCTCTGTTTGGGAGGGTGGAAGAGAAGTTTCCTTTCTTTTTATTCCTTCCTTTTTAAATGTTTTTTTTTTTTTTTCTCTCCAGAGAGTATAACACACTAAAAAATTTACTAATAATGACTCCTTTGGCTTAAACTACTTTCTCTACAAAATTCCCACCTTGTTGAAATCACCATACTACATACCATCTCTTTTCTCTCATGAATGTGTCAACTGATGATGCATTCCTAGACAGCAATGGCTTTGGTGTTTGTAGTGTGTGGTGGAGCTTTTTGTTTTCCCAGAAGTCTGTTCCACTCTGTCCTCTTGGTTTATTTTAGGGGTGGTTGTGTCTGTTACTTTCTCTGATGATCTCTCCACCTCCTTTGCTCTTCTTTCTCATGAATTGTCTGTGGTTATTTGCTCCTTAGCTTTTAGACTTCTGCTTAGGTAGTTTCAAATTATGAACAGAGATGGGCTAAGGAGTTTTTTTCCAAAATGATCCCAGATGGACTTAGTGAAAAGGTAAATGCTGATAAATGGGTTGTTTCTTCTATGTCCTGGGTTAGCCATATGACCTGTTCGTATCCCCAGTCGTCCTCTTACTTATGCTGGACATTAAGTTCTGCAGCTTTAAGTTGGTCCAAGGAAGACAGTGAGAGTGAAGGTGGAGGAAAAAAAACACTCGCCGTTTGTCTGCAGGATACTACGAACCAAGGCCGAGAGAGCGGAGAGGCTGCATTCCAGCAGACAGCGTTATCTCTTTTCTTTTTTTTTTTTTACTCTCTCTGTTGTGGGGGTGCTGGACAAGCACACAGCGGAGGGTTTTTCCTCGGATTTTTCCCAGCTTTTTGCAGGGAGAGACTTTGTTTCTTTTGCTGGATATTTTTTTTTCCCTCTTCCTGGGACTGGCTGGCATCGAGTGGGCCCAGGACACCAGGGAACCCCCGGGGGGCCCCCCCTCGCCGACTCCTACAGCCGGGCCCGGCAATCGGCCCCCCCACTGGAGAACTGAACCGGACTCAAACGGACTCTGAATCTACCATCTCTTCAGAGGAAGGAGAGGTTTCATTGTTTTCATATTATCCAATTTTTCCCTATACTTGTAAATATTCTATTTGTTAAATAAATAGTTTTTTCCACTTTTCTCTAAGGAAATTCTTCCCGAACCGGTAGGGGGAGGGGCGATTGGAATCGGCTCTTCCTAGAGGAGACCCCCCCAGAGGTTTCCTCCTAAATATTTGCCCTAAACCAGGACATTCTGCTACTTGAATTGCATGTTATTTAAGAAGCATTAATTATGTGTACTTGTTCACTGAGGACTGAATGATCCCTACAACTCCTGGTCATTGGAACTAGTATCAGTATTACTTAAGTAGTTGCTCTGTTAGTACTTTCTGAAAGAGATTTTTCTTCTAAAACTCATAAGCAGTTAAATAAAATGTTCAGACAGTATAAAACACTGGACTAGAAGACAGAAGTTTTTTACTGTTTTACTTTCAACTCTTCCAAGGAATATGAAAATGTTCGTGTGCAGCATGAAGAAGTGAAACAAAACCGAAACCGAGTTAAGAAAGAACTGAAGCATCTGAAAGAAATGCACACCCCATGGACAAAAAAAATTCAAGAAGCTGAAGAAAATTTAAAGGATCTGGATATGAAAGCCAGAGATAATGTAAGTATTGAAGATCTTGTTTAACATAGGTAATATTTCTGGTGTTTTGTGTTCAGCTTTGTGAAATGTAAAGTGATAACCTCTTTCTTTCTAGTATGTCATAATGTTTCAGCAGAAATTTTCTTGGAGCACCTGTGCCCTTGGTTCTCAGTGCCTTCTCCGTGTCTGTTCAAGGAGTACATTCCTTAGTAAGCATTTAGTAGCAATTCTTCAGTCTGCTCTTGGTTTCATAAAAGCAAATCTTAAAAATTCTTTTCATTCTATGTTAAAAATATTTTGGGATACAATGCTAGTAGTTTCCCTAAGTTAGGTACTTCTGTTGAATTGGATGCGTTTTTTCATCTGTTCTGTAGTTTAAAGACAATTTTATTTGTTAATCTGTTCTGTAGGTAGGTCTGTACATAGAGTAAATGAAAATGCAGTGATAACTGAAAAACAGAATTCCAGTTCCTCACTAGCGTCCAGATTTCAAGAGTCTTCAGAAGTGTTTTGTGAACACAGTGCATCAATTTCCTGAGAGAGGGCTTCCTCTTCAGACAGGTTCCCTGAGCTTTTTGGAAAGAGCATCACAGAACAGTGCCTCATAGCAGTCAACTGCAAAACCCAGATGTATTTTCCTGCGATACATCTGGGTCTTGCAGTTGATGCTATGAGGTACTGATTCTGTGATGCTCTTAGACTTTATGCAAACTTCTGCACGAGTCTTAAACTTCTGTGTTTTCCTGAGGTTGTGGTTGGGAAAAGATTCTGCATAGTTTTATTTTCTCCATTTTCGATGCATCTTAGTATTTTCAGTATGACTCTTTGTAGAAAGACATTTCTTCTGGTGAGGGTGCTGTGTTTGTTTCTGTGTCTGCACTGAAATTTACTTACAGCCTTCCATCCTTTTGCAGTGTTCCAGTATTCTCTTTGCAGTGCTTCAGCCTTGAGGGTTCAGGGAAGGAGGAATTCAGTTTGCAGAGAAAGGATAGTATACTTCCCCTGTGTTCAGAACTCATCTGTGTACATGCCTGGGCAACTTGACCTAATAAAGTGTGTTCTGAGAAGGGATGCGACTGAGTGATGCTGCGGAGTTCCTTCCAGCCTATATTATTCTTCACTTTCTTGAAGCTGAGGATAGGAGAGAAGGAGCAGAGACACGGATGCCTATACATAAGCCCACCAAGTTGTCAAGCTCAGTTGTGTAGGATCTACCTATAGCACAATGCATTTCAGAGGCAGGATGACTTGGACAAAACCTGGTTTGGCCATCCTGTTCCTAGGAACTTAAGCCTTGCTCGCTCCTTAGTATCATCTTTCTTCGCAAATTTAGTTTTGAGAAAGAGGCAAGAATATTTTATAGTTGTAGGCATCTGAATGTAACATTTATATTGACATCAAGGATGGAGTATTTTAATTTCAGAGTAGGAATTGCCTCTATATGTCATGCCTGGATTTGCAGACATACAGCTGAATGGTTGTGAACAGTATAGTACATATGCCATTATACAAGTCTTCACAAATTGCTGGAATTATACATGCTACAGATACAATTAAGAATAAGACATGGGTGAGTATGACTTTGTCATAGTAAAACGCAGAGCAAATACTTAGTTGTGCATCTACAAGATGTTGTTCAAAATCTAACTGCTCTTTACAAATATAAGTGAATTTATGACTGCAGTTTAAATCTTGCTGTATGCAGACTGCTGAAATCAGAAGCATTTCCCAGAAATGTAAAGAGAAACAAGATGCTTTGGAGATGAAAGATAAACAGGTAAGAGTCTTACTATCTATGACCTTTCTTGGTGTTCGTTTTGGGGTTTTTTTGTCTCCTGTTGGCAGAGTGGCAAATTTCTTTGAAGGTGCTGCAAGTGCTTGCACTCTTCACTCCCTCCAGTACGCAATGGATCTTTAGAATTCTTACTAGTTAAACAGGAATTACTAAGGGAGACGTGTATACTGCATAAAGTAAGTTGCGTTATGGAATAGACAATGTATGTCTCTGCTGTTTGTGAAAGGCTTTCCTTGGAAAGCTGCAACCTGTAGTGATTTACTCAGCAGTAAGCATGCCTCTAGGTGAGAAGTTGGGGTATTGCTTCTAAGGGTATACATCCTGCATTTTGTATAAAGAAACATCCTTGCAAGGATCCGTGAAAGAGAGTCTCACCTAAGCACTTGGTCGAAAAATGTATGAATGAAACATGTAAGGATGCAGAATCAAAACTTTAAAGTTGTCTTTGAACTACAGATTTTACTTAATCATAGACTAAACTTCAGTTGTATTAAGCAACTCTTAGGCATTTTATTAACCTTTAAGCGTCTGCTTTTGTGAAAATGAAGGAACTTCAAAAATTGATTTATAGGCTTGATTGTAGTTTTGCTTATATTCTTGAACTGCTGTAGTGCTATTGGAACTGTGTCATAGTGCTGTTGGAACTGTAACAGACTCTTGGGGTTTGGGTGCATGGTTATGTCAGCATCTAATAGCAGTTGCACAGGTATCCTAGGTGTTTTGTTGTAGGTCCTATGTACCAAACTCCTTTCTTGTTGGAAATACTCAAACTTTTTAGATTGAAGAAATTAATCAAGCATTCAGAATGAAAAAAGATGAAGAAACAAACAGGCAAAAGAAAATACAACAAACTCAAAAAATAATAGAGGAGTGGAAGAACGAGCTGGATACAATGGCAGTCTGTGAGAATCTTAAGCCACGCATTGATGCTGTTAATGTTGAGCTGAAAAAATTACAAGAAGAAAGGGCAAATATTGATAATGATGTCAGTGATCTAAGAGCAGAAAAAACCAACCAACAACGGGAAGAGAAAAGTAAGTTATTTGAGGTTTTCTTTGTCAATTTATTTTACTATTTTAATGACTGTACAGAATCTACTTGTCCTGCCGTAGTGAAATTGAGGTGTTTACCTCAAGCCACGTAGCTGGCTTACATGTATAGCAGTCCTCTTTCTAGTTACCAATTTTATTGAAAGTGACAACCACTATCAAAATCAAACAAGAAGATTCAAAAATGACAATTGACCTTAAAACTATCCTTCAGAGAATCAGTATTTCTGATCTCTGGGTAAGGAGACTTCTTTGGTGGTTTGGGGGATTTTTTTCTTATAAAGGAACGTGTGTAGTTAGCAGTTTGTGAAAAACAATCTCAAACCTAATGGAGAAAGCAGCCTACTTTGAAGATGCAGTATTTTAGCAACTTCATATATTATATGTAGTATATTAGCTGCTGATTCTGCATTTGTCCTTCCTAGATGAACTTTAGCTAATCTTAATTCCAAAGTTTCTTTACACTAGTCTGGGATTTGAAATTAATTCTTTCTAAGAAATTAAATGAAGTTAAAAAGTTGAAGCTCGGCTGGTGGCGAGGGTGTTGTATACGTATCCCTCAGTGAATGTTGCTTGATTTCACGTACCTGTCTGGCACTTAACTTGCCACAGAATCCAAGAAGAAACCGAGGCAGAGGGTCCAAGTGACCTGGGGAAGGAGACACTATATATTTTATCTTGGACAGCACAAAATTTTCTGGTTTTGATTTCTGTCTCGTCTGAATAGCGAATGCTTTTGTGCACAATCTGTTGTCACACATTTTGGTTTTTGCCTGCATGAATAACACAAATAGTTTACATTACTAGTTTTACTGTCTCTTTCCTCTGGGGATGTTTTTGGTTTTAAGTACAAAGGTAGAATGAGACTTGAAAAAACATACTTTTAGTGCATTATTCCTGTATTTTTACTCTGCCTACCATATTTTGTTATTCTTTGGGTAAGTTTTAAATTCTGTTAGAATTTAGGCTTTAATATTTCTTTATATTTATTCAGAAGTAGCAGCATCTCAATTCTGGAAAGATAAACTTAGTTCTTGTCATTTACTAACAATCTTATTATTGGAGGAGTGTAGTCAGTAGATACTGGAAAATGATGGTTATAATGTGTACTTGATGTAGACTCTGTTTAAGAAACTATCTTAAATTACAGGGATAATTGATCGCCTTGGACAACTTAATAATATAATGCATATGAAGGAAGAGAACCTTAAAATGAGATCCCAAGACACACACTCTGCTCTTATGTGGCTAAGAAACAACAGAGACAAGTTTAAAAAAAAAATTTGTGAACCCCTGATGCTCGAAGTAAGAAGATTTACTTGCATACCACTCTGTTAATGGTTAGATTATTTATGTCTTGCAGAGATTCAAGAGTGACTGGAAGGCTTTTAAGACACATCTTGGAATGTCCTGCTGAGTACATGCAGGATGTTCATAATTAGAATTCCGTAAGCAATGTAGTAATTGAGTAAGGAGGGATGGCTCCTTTGGTCCTCAAAGAAATGCCTGTTGCGGGTTTCTTCTAAGGTGCAACCAGTTATTATCCAGTCTTACTACTTAAAACTTAAGTAGTTCTTAGCTGCTGCTTAAAAAAGTGGTAGTTGCCAGTTGAGTATCTCCCCTTATAGCACAACGTGCTCAGTTGTGGTTACTTCTCTCTGTGATCTCCCAGTATTTTTTTGGTTTGCTCTACCCAGCCATCTAAAGCACAGAAATCTATTACTAGTTTTGTTTTGTGTTTTGGTTTGGTTTGAGAGCTGCTGTCCTAGCTAGGAATAGCAAGGCTAAATTTTCAAAGAGGATGTTACTTTTTTAGTGCATTTCCCATGTAATGTGAAGAGGATGAAGATCTCCAGTTGCACTTCCTTTCAGAATTGCAAACTAACTTAATAATGTATTGCTACAATTTAAATCAGTGTATTAGAATATTTATATACAAATTCTTACACTTTGTACATATACTAGAGCTACTCAAAATTACTTTTGTTTAGAATAGAATCCCAAGTATTTCTTGTTATTACCAGAATTTTGAGTTCTTCCTGAAAGACCACATCAATATAATTTTGTAAATGCTTTGATAAGGATGTCTTTACTTTTACTTAAGGCCTCATGAACCTCTGTAACATCAGTTGATGTGTGGATTTGTTTTCTCTGTGCTGAGGTTTAATCCCAACCAGCAGTCAAGCCCCAGGCAGCTGCTCACTCATTGCCCCACCTGCAGAATTGGGTAGAGAATCAGAAGAGTAAAAGCTTAGACAATTCATGGGATGAGATAAAGACAATTTAATAGGGAAAGCAAAAGCCATGCATTAGAGGAAAGCAAAACAAGGAATTAAGTTTCCCGTGGACAGACAGCTGTTCAGCCATCTTCAGGAGAGAAGGGCCCCATCAGTGCGACAGTGACTTGGTGCCCTAGCTTCAGCCAGGGACAGTGTTAAATTCTTGTAATGCTTGAGGGGATGTATGGCTGAGGGGGCGTGGCCAGATCCTAATTTGTTCTTTATCACCTCACCTCATTGCTAGGAGTGGGGGAAAGGAACTCTTGATTTTGAGAATGGCATCCCATTCAGGTTGGGAAAAGTCAGGGCGGGGAAGAGGCAGTCAGTATTTGTCCGGGGCTTTCGGTGTAATTCGTCAGTCTTACAGCTTTTGTCACTAAAATTGTTGCAGTTACTGGTTGCTTTCTTATCTTATTTTTATTTCCAGTAAGTTGTTCCTATATCAACCCATGATTTTCACCTTTTTTGCCTCCAGTTCTCAACTCCATCCTGCTGGAGGAGGAACTGGGGAGGGGGCATGGGAAGCAAGCAGTGTCATGGTTTTAGTGGGCCTTCTGAACTGAAGAATACCATTCCTAAACGATGACATTTAGGGAAACCATTACTCCAAATGTACTGCCTTCCTTCTCCTTCCCCTCAAGGAGATGATGATCTGGAATATTCCTTTGTGCAGTTTGGGTCATCTGTTCTGGCTCTGTTTCCTCCCAGTCTCCCAAGCACCTGTACCTTACCACTGTGGCAGCACTAAGAGCAGAAAAGGCTTTGGGTTTGTGTAACCCCTTCTCAAAAATAAATACCCTCTATATAATGAACCCTCTGTTCAGCACAAATCCAAAACATAGCCCCTGTGGAGAAAACTAACTCTTATCTCAGCCAAAACGAGTGCACTTGGGTATCATGTAAATTAGTCTCATGTACTTAAAAATTCCAGCTTTCAAATTGCTGTTAACTGTACCCAGCCTTTGGCCAACTTGTGATTATTAAATGGTGTGGGTCCATGTAATTCTGCCTTTGTGTGCCATGTATAGTGATGTAATGTCTGATTACTAGTGAAAGTTAACTGAAAAACACCAACATTAACATTTTGTTCAGATTTGGAAAGCGTTATTAATTTTAAGTATGTTTTTCTCTTATGAATTCAGAGGCACCTCAGCTTGAGGAGTGTGAGGTTTTCTGTTGCTAATTGAAAAATCCTTACTAGTGCTGGAGCAGACCCATTAGACATGAGAGTGGGGGTGGTTGCAATTGTAAGGTCAGGATGAAGGAGAAGAGGGAGAGGGTGGTATGGTCAGAGGTGGTAGTAACTTCAGGAGTGCTGAAAGAGGATACGGTTGGCTAAAAATTAAGCACAATGACCTGTCATGACAGATTTCTTCTCAAGAGAACTGGTTGCAAAAAAGGTAGGGAATATATTTTTACAGTCGTAGTTGTTTTCATTAAATGTAGGTGTGGATATCATCTTGACTATTTAAAATGTTTTTTGGGGTATTAAATCACCTGCTTATTACCTTTCTTTATTAGATCAATGTGAAAGACAGAAGACATGCTAAATACCTTGAAAATCACATTTCGACCAATGACATGAAGGCTTTTGTTTTTGAGTGTCAAGAAGATATGGAAACATTCATGGTGGAGGCAAGTTGGCACCACTTTTAAAACTTTTAAAGTACTGAAGTAGGAGCCGTGAACTTGAGAGTCTACTAAGTAAATTTGTATGACAGCGGTAGATATCTGTATCATAACAAGTAGATAATGCACAGCGTTACAAGATTTGCTTCAAGATTTAGGTTTCTTAAAGCTTGGACTAACTGGAGGGATGCAGGAATATTAAGAAAACATGATTTTTTAGATGGTCTTCCTCAGAAAGGCAATAATCACTTGAGTAGAAAATACTGTGTACAAGACAATGGCTAGAGCGAAAATCTACAAATTTAGGTACCAAAATTTTCCAGTGCCCTTTGACTAAAGAGGCAAGAGAGCATCTTTTGTGACATGCAGTGGTCCAAGCGGCCAATCAAGCTTGTATTTTCTTAATACTGCAGTCTCCTGACCCAGTGAGAAGGTTGTTTCTTTTGAAAGGCAGATGATGCAGGAGGAAAAAGTCAGAAGATAAGATCTTAAACTGTCGCAATGTTTCCCACGTATAGTCCACATGACAGTGTATTCAGTGACAAACTGTCCTGCAATATTTGAAGTCTTTTCCACTCTCCTAATCACTTTTTTATACCTGAACAATAGTGATGATACCTCAGATTCTGGGGGCTTATCTTTCTTGTGTGATTGTGGAACTCAGTTCAAGCCAGCTTTAACCAGCTCAACTGATCTGTCACTTATATGATTAGCTCTTTACACTGAACACTTGGCTCTGGATTTCTTTGGTTGCTTTTTTTTCTCTAGCACATAGTGTTTTCAGAGACATTAATACAGTTTGCTTTTAGAGAACTTGGTAATTTCTGAGCCAGAGTAAATTCCTGAGTTTTTACAGAGGTGATCAGTTTAAAATCATTCTGACTCTGTGAATAAATAATTAATATTTTATTTGTATATGGTTAATTTTTATGTTGCTTACCAAATAATCTAATATAATCTAAATATAGGTACGTGATAATCAGAAACTAAGAGTGAATGCTGTATGTGCACCTGCTGAATCGTGTGCTGAAATTTTACCTTCAAGACCTATTGAAGAATTACAGTATGTATCTTATTGTACCAGGGAAATGGTTTTAAATGCAGTGGATTTGTTTTGTTGCTGTATATTAGAATTTTTTATGTAAATCAAATTTTTACCAGTTCGCTTCTGGGTTAGTGGGATTTTTTTTTCTTACCCTTCAGTAACTTCAACTTGCTTGTCTGCTGAATTTGATTTGTGATGCTTGCTTTTTTTATCTTTTCATCAGCCAATATGGATTTTTTTCATATTTACGAGAGTTATTTGATGCTCCTCCTCCTGTGATGAGTTACCTTTGTCACCAGTACCGTGTTCATGATATTCCTGTGGGAACACAGAAGACCAGAGACATGATTGAAAGGGTAAGGTATCTCCACACCAATGCACTTGCGGTGAGGAGTTATATTTTGGATATTGTTGGCAAGTTGACATGGAGAAAGCAAAAAACTGCTTTAGCAATTTTGTTTATCCTTTTTATTTGCCCTGTAGAAGTGGGAATAGTTCATTATGGGCTAACATACTGCAAGACATTTTAAAAAGTTCAGTCACCCTAATACAGTACTTTACAGACTGCTAAATATTTCTTTCACCTGTACCAGTTCCAAGGCAGTGTCCTCGTTTTGGCCAAGGAAAGGGTTAATTTTTTTGCAGAAGCCCAGGAGGGGATGAATAATCAGTGTGCCAGGTCTCCCCATATTTATATGCTGACCATTGACCCCATACCCCAGGGGCTTTACTTGCTTGATAGCAGTGCCTGTTTCTAAGTTGTGGATAACCTGGGAAATGGTGCCCATGGTGAAGTCCCTCCCTCCCTTGATCACCAGCCCATCTGTATTGCTGCATCTCCTCCCTGATGACCTGAGACTGTCATGGGCCATGCCCCCTCTCAGCTACTGCAAAAAATTAACCCTGTCCATGGCTGAAACTGGGACAGTTGTGGACCACAGTCTAAGCTGTGAAGTAAAATAAACTACTGTTTACAAAAGCTAATTGACAGAATATAGCTGATACTGCATATATAAACTGAACAACGTTTTTGGTCAAATGTACCTTATCCTGTTGAGGCTTTTTGCTGTTTCTGGTTTACTGGACATTTTTTGTCTTTATGCATCGTGAGTTATGATAAACCTTTGGTTATTTATAGTATCCTTTTTGGACATGAGTCATTTAAGACTAGCAGCTCTGGTATTTTTATTCCTTCTTTCCTACAGATGCATTTGCTTGATCAATATGTTACATCTCATTTTATGGTTTCATCTATTAATTCTTGTATACTTTGTTTATTTGTTACACAAATGTAGCATGTGTACACAATGTGTAACATATGTCCCATGAGACATATCTGAAGCAAGTACAATCCTTGCTCACAATGCAGTACAAATGCTAGCAGTTTTTTATTGGTGTCTGTAGTATCTTAACAGTCAGACCTGTTTAATTACTTATGGTAACATTCTCTGACAGTATCTCCACAGTTCTTCGCTGACCAGTCTGAATTACAAGTATAATGCTGGATTAAACTCAGCATCTTTTTGCAAAGGCTGAAAATAAGTAGGTCTTGCATAAGCTGAAGTTTGTTTACTGTGTTTTTCAGTCAAATATATTCCTTGTTCTGAAAAGTATTGCCTTAAGTAATGCTTTTGTCAGATTAATATTTTTCTGTATTCTTTAGGTCATGCAGGAAACCAATCTGAGACAAATATATACCGCAGAAGAAAGATATGTTATTAAAATATCTTCTTATACAAAACAACACCTCTCTAGTAACACGTGCTTGAAAGAAGCACAGTATCTCACTAGTTCAGTGGATACGGATGAAAGAGGACAGTTGGAAAACCAGCAACAGGTAGAAATGTATTTCTGTAACTAGATGTGTTGTGAACTACTACCCATTTTATGGTGTGTAAAGTAGAGCCTACTTGCATGTGTTAGTATGGTGTGCAGTAAGAATGCCAGTGATGCCTGTTCTTTTATTTTAGGACATCAGAAATACATTAAAGTCATTGGATGCACGTTTGACTGCACTGTTTGACAGACAGAAACTTCTGGAACACCAAGATAATAAGCTCAGGCAAGAGAAGAAGGAGCTTTTAGAGAGAGGAAACCGCAGGAGGCAGTTGGAATCAAAAATTGGTGTGAAGTATGATAGGTAGGAAACAAGCTGTGCTATATACGGTAAATGAACCATTTTAAAAGAAAGATATTTTTTATTTCTCTTACTGCAGTGTGCTTTTACCCTTAAAAAGTAACCAGTAGCTGAGCATCAGATACAGATGATAATCAAGAGAAGTAAGGTGTTTAGAAATTAGGGCAGTATCTGAGACAACATCTAGCAATGTTCCAGATGATTCTGTGTAATAATATCATAAATATAACTCAAGTATTAGGTTATTATTCTGATTTTGTAGTACATATCTAGATAATACCGTAACATGCATAGATGGTACTAAGTAAGCATGGCAATTGTCCATAGTATTTTTCATTATGTATTTTTTGTTTTTGTTCATTTTTACCTCTGCAATTAGTTTTTCTTTGTCATAAAGCAGAATCTGGGCATGGTTCAGCAGGTGCTTCATTTAAGCTCACACCCCCAGAAGGCAGTGTAGACAACATTAACGTCCAGTCTGGATGTTTCTTGTTTCAAATTAGGAACATTGTCTATCAATTCTTCTACTGTGCCCCTCATAAGAGAACTTTGTTCCATCCGGTCAGTGGAATGATACTGGGCTGTTATTAGTCTCTTGTCTACAGTGAACAAACAGAGCACCCACATCCCGTGCTGTAGTGCCTGTGCTGTAGCCCCCGAACATCTTGATTGCTCTCTACATTTGTTCCAAGTTGTTGAGGTTTGGTATGGTGGTCCAAACTGTGTGGAGTGCTGAACAGAGCGGAAAAGTCACTCACCTTGCTCCTGCTCATATAGCCAAGGACCGTGTTTGCTGCGAGGATGTTTGCTCACTTATACGCAGCTCACTGTCCACCAATAACTCAAAGCAGAGCTTTGCTTCAGCCAGTATATCCTGAGCCTGTATCACTGCCAGACCCACTGTCTTGCCGGGGCAGGACTCTGCATTTTTCCTTGCTGAATCTTGTGAACATTCTGTCAACCACTTTTCCAGCTTTGGCAGATCCCTCTGAACTGCAGGCCTATTGCTCCCCCCAGTTCAGTGTCTAAAAACTTGACAACAGGACCCTCTCTCTGCTCTTCATGTGGCAGGAGTGTTAAATTGGGCAGGACTCACAAAATAATCTTTAGTGTTGACTTCTGGGCAAGGTACAACAAACCAAGAGTGAATATAGAACCGCATTTTTTTTACCTATTTTGTCTTCAATTAATCCAGACTGTGGTCTTCAAATTTGAGTGCTTGAATAGAGTGGGACACAGCCCTGAAAAAATCAGAGAAATTAGTCTGGATCCAGCAGACTGAGAGAAAGGTGAAGCTGATGCGTGTTAATGCTCCCACAGGTATCCAGTAGTGAGGCCAAGCCTGACACACACACAACACATCTCAACAGCATGTATATAGCTGTGCACAGCAAGTGGACACACAGAGCACCTGGACAAACCTAACACCATGTTTGTACTGTGTTTGAGCAGGTGCATTGTCTATGCATATCTATGGGCAGTGTGGATCCCATTGGCAGCTGCGTGAGTTGGGATCTGAACAACTCGCAATGAGTCTCAGTAATGACAGCTGATAGTGACTTCTTGATTGCAGAGGTTAAAGGACTCTGTTCAATCAGATACACCAGTGTTACCCATTATAGACTGAAGTTTCTTTTGACACTGAATTGATGACTAGTGAAGCTGGAAGACTTGGCCTTTAGGAGCAGAGATTCAGAGCAGTCTCCTCTGAGATAACAGCAAATTTGTCAGAAACATGACTTCTCATTACCTTTCATTTAGGCATCTTCTATATCATAAAGATCACTGTTTTGTCTTCTGTAATTTTTACATCCTTGTCCTGGTTTAGGGCAAATATTTAGGAGGAAACCTCTGGGGGGGTCTCCTCTAGGGAGAGCCGATTCCAATCACCCCTCCCCCTACAGGTCCGGGAAGAATTTCCTTAGAGAAAAGTGGAAAAAACTATTTATTTAACAAATAGAATATTCACAAGCATAGAAAACAAATTTGGATAATATGAAAACAATGAAACCTCTCCTTCTGTTAGCGTAGAAACGCATAATCACAGAATGATTATATGCAGGTGCTTTTATTTGAAGAGCTCTGGGAATCGGGGTACCATACCCAAATCGATTCCAACATGGATCTGCAATGGATACAGCTTTATACTGTCCCTTACACAACCGTCAGCAGTTAATTGTTGATTCAGTATTGTTCTATTGAACTTGAGCATGACCTTACCATTTCTATTACATATATTGTTTCCACCCAGGCATAAGCCGCAGCCCCCCCTTCATCCAACTACTCCCCTCCCTCGTTTCTCATGATTGTTATAATTGAATTATCGTTCTTACTTGTTTTTACTAAACAATCATCTTGTTAAGGGCAATTATTGCAAAACCCACACATGAGAACAGGTGCAGTTCTCATGACCACACTTCTACCTAACAAAGACAACACCTAAGGCTTACCTACTGTTCCCACAACCTATTACAACCCAAAATCATTTTAACCCCTATACTATCACTTCCTCTGAAGAGAGGGTAGATTCAGAGTCCGTCTGAGTCCGGTTCAGTTCTCCAGTGGGGGGGCCGATTGCCGGGCCCGGCTGTAGGAGTTGGCGAGGGGGGGCCCCCCCGGGGGTTCCCTGGTGTCCTGGGCCCACGTGATGCCAGCCAGTCCCAGGAAGAGGAAAAAAGGAAAAAATACCCAGCAAAAGAAATAAAGTCTCTCCCTGCAAAAAAACCGGGAAAAAATCCGAGGAAAAACCCTCCGCTGTGAGCTCTTCCAGCACCCACACCAGAGAGAGCAAAAAAAAAAGAAAACACAAAGAGATAACGCTGGAATGTAGCCTTGCCTCGTAGGAGTAAAGGCACCCTGCAGACAAACGGCGAGTGTAATTTTTGTTTTTTTTTTTTCCTCCACCTTTACTTTTCTCTGTCTTTCTGAGACCAATTTAAAGCTGAAGAACTTAATGTCCAGCACAAGCAAGAGGACGACTGGGGATGCAAACAGGTCATATGGCCAACCCAGGACAATCCTGCTACTTCAAAAAGACATCCTTATGTTCATGAGTTACCGTGACCTCAAAGAACTTGACCAGCAGTGAGGCTGCTCAGCCACATAGAGAAATTCGGGTCACTCAGAGTACCCCACATATATACTGCAGCATGTTTATTGCATTCACAGTACCGCTGATGCAGACAGAAATGCCCCCTAAAATGTGGAAGAGCCACACAACCACAGGGTTTCTAGGTTACCTGCAGTCAGTGGGGACCAACTGG
Organism: Petroica traversi; assembly: GCA_025920805.1. Classification (NCBI taxonomy): domain Eukaryota; kingdom Metazoa; phylum Chordata; class Aves; order Passeriformes; family Petroicidae; genus Petroica; species Petroica traversi. Next base: position 1,307,673 of record JAHLSL010013433.1, read on the forward strand.
TTTGTTACAGAGAGAGGCAGGTGGAAAGCTGTAATGACTCTCCCTTTGCCAGAACCGTAACCAGAGATTGTGCTACCACTTAAATTAGGGTTGGGGACACGGGTAGGTGCTCACTCATCCCCTTGAAACCGCCATGTGGTACCCCTTACTTGGCAATAGTATTCTCAAATATCACTTTTGCATTTCAGAGCCTGAAATTAGACCAAAGTTGTATCATTGCCTGGCAGAGTGGCTTTTTATTTCAGTTGCTTTTTTTTGTTTGTAGCAGGACATGTAGGTGTGGCTCTTAGGGACGTAGTTTAGTGAAGGATCTGGCAGTGTTAGGTTAGTGGTTGGACTCAACCATCCTGAGATCTTATCCAATCTAACCAATTCTGTGATTCAGTCGTACTGCAAGAAAGCGACCCCTCTCAGTCCAAAGGGTGCCTTGGTGTTGACTTAATTATTGAGTTTCACACCTGGATACATGCACTGAGGCTGTCCTGGGAAAGGGTATCCCTTTCTCTGAGTCCTGAGTTTGGGTTCCCATCTGATCCCATGGCCCTGTGCTCCTCTGGGTTTGTGGAGATGGACATTTCATAGACTCAAGGCTCCTGTGGTAGGCCTGGGTGTAGCCAAGATGCAGGATATTAGGTGGGCTTCCAGCTGCTGTTGTCTCTCTTTTATGTGTGTCCATGTCAGCTTTTATCAGGTACCCTAAGAGAAAGCTAAAATTGACATAAGTGGCAACCACTTGATCCTTACACCTCCTTATTTTACAGTTGGGTTCACAAGGTACAGCATGCTCTTTGTAAGTACTTGCAGAGTCTCATGGTCACCTTCTCGTTAAATCCCTAGAATTGCTTCCTGAAGACACTTGCTTCACAATTTTCCCAGGGATCAAAGTGAGAATGATCAGTCTGTAGTTTTGACCTGTTCAGCAGTTTTGGAAGATCTCCAAGTGCTTTGCATTCCATTTTTCTGCACTAAGATGAGGATACAATTATTTTTTTAGCTAGAATATGGAACAAGAATTAAGTAAACGTCCTGAACTCTCCTATGTTGTATTGTTGCAAAGAACTACCAGAAGAAAAAAACCGCAATTTGTTACACTGATTTTTTTTTTCTCTTTTCTAATTTGAAATTTACAGAAGGACTGTGCCTGCTGTATGATGCTGTTAGTAGCCAAAACCAGAGTTTCTTTAGTTGTTATTTTTTGACTGTTGTATTTCTTTGTTATAAAGTGATTATATTGGGAATGCCTCCAATGTGTTTGGAATGTTTAGGATTACAAATTCCTATTCCTAACTGTTGGTTTGTCATCAAGTTTAACAATTTTTTATTTTTAGTACAATTTATTTTTAATCATAATTATTCAATTATTGATTCCTCCTGTAGTTTAAGACAGCTGGAACAAGATGCTATTGACCTAGAGAAGGAATTTCAGCTGGCAAATGTAGAGATCAAAGAAATAAATAAACAGAAATCAGAACTTGTTACTGAATTGATGCATCTCGAGAAGGTATGTGTTTTTAACTTGGTATGTGTTCCACTGTATGAAAAGTCCAATTCTTGTAATTTAAGGAGGAGGCATGCAAAATTGGGATGTGTTACTGTCAGTGTTTTCAAGCTAGCTTTCTTGAATTATTGAATAATCTTAACTTTTTCCATTTTTCATCTAATTTTAAATTAGTTTTTTCAGTTTGCATTTCTGATAATTATTTTTAAATTGCCTATGAGAATTGGAAACAAAAAAAAATTTTCCTGTGCCCAATTTCATGCTATAGAAACCTTGTGTTGTGATGACAAATAAGTCTCAGACCTTGGCTCACCATTGTTGTCAGATGCTAGCACCCTCCAGATTTTATCTTGTAGGTGCCCTAGGTCTACAGTTGAAACCTTATCCTGTCTTTTATTAAGAGAGAGGATTAATTTGTATTTATATACTGATTATAAAAAATGTGGTAAATAGTTGCTTTCAATACCCCATAATTGTAGCTACCCTTTAGAAAGTAAAGGATCTGTTGATGGTTTTGAAGCCTCTGAACAGTTCGTGAGGCTGACTTGTTTGAAAAGAAGCCATACATTTTAATGTCATTACTGTCAAACCAGGTTCTAGTGATCACTAAAGTCTGTTACATAACTTCCTAAACACAGCCTCATTTAGTTGTCACGTGCTGTTCCAGTTAAGGCCTCAGATAAAGGAGTTGCTGTACGTCTTATCAGTCAACTCCCATTGTCATTGCAAGATGCATATATCTTTTGTGTTTAATTTTTGACCTTTTTCCATCTTTACTTGTGGCATATGATGCCACTGAAATCCACCCATTGGATTCTTCTCTCTGAGAAAATGAAATGGCCTCTGCTTTTCTTATACTTTGCATGTTGGTATATAGTTAAGGGAAAGAGAATGAAGAGAGGGAGGGTAGATGTAAAACTGAGGTTAAAAGTGTGTGTGTAATTATCTACATAAATGTATCTATATATATTTGGTTGAAATTATATATAGGTTGTAGATAGATACTTAAAAGTACACGAGGACTGTATGTCTTGGAGAACTTGATTCACCCCTTTTTCATTGAATTTGACAGCAGTATTGATGAGCTGAACACAATGTGAGATTGATGTTATGACTAAAGGGATAGGCAGTTTCTAAAAGCAGTAGTGGTTATATCATTTTGAGACCAGTGGAAAAAACCTCCTTTCTGTTTCCCTGTGTGTAGAAGATCATACCACGGAACATTGTCAAAGTAGCTTTGGCTCTTCAGATGACCAGAGTGACTGCTGAGAAGAACAGACTCCAGTCAGAGTACAAAGCAGGAACTGCACAGCTAAGAGCTGCACAGGTAGCTATATTTATGAATACCGGGGTATCTACTATGAAAACAAGTCACAGAGAGGCTTTATGGTATTGAGAAGGATGCTTCTTTGTTTTCGTTTAGAAGTGAATGTTAGAACTGCTAAATATTTAGCCTTAATTTCTGTAGTTTGACTTCAGCCTTTTCATTTAAAGCAAAATAGTAGCTTTGCCATTCTCAATTAAGCGAAGCTGTTGTGAAAATGTGCCACTCAGTCATCTTATACTGGATCTTTATATTATAGTAAAAAGTGTGTAAAAAGGCCAGCTGTTACTCAAAGAATTACTTCCTTCTTGGTCTTTCCATAAACAAGTAACTCCAACCCATGTGGGAAATACAAGCTCAAGATGAACCAGAGAGTGCAGCAGCACAACAGAGCTATTTTACCTTTGTTTCATAGCTCATTTCTTTATCCTGTAATTAAATGCCTTTCTTGGAGGACCGAGAAGAAGCTGAATGAATGGTCCTTCTCTTGGTAGATTGTATTAGGAACCTATGCTCTGTTCAGGTAAAAAGTCTGAGGAGTTAGTTCCACAGCAAGTTCACATTTCTAAGAGCAGTGGATGCTGTCATTGCTCGTGGATTGTTGCAAAGGTCAGTTTTTGTATTTGTGTAGTAAAATAATCTTTCAATGCACTGGGGAATAATCTGTCAAAGTAAAGGGCAGTAAGTTGGAGTTTTTTCCTTGTCTTGCAAGAAGTCAGTCTACTGTAACCTAGTAATTCAGTCTGATCATAAAGATAAAAGTAAAAATTGGAAAGCAGCATGAAAGGTAGGAGGAGATAGTTATTTTGCATGGACAGGTACTTCCAAAAAGAATGGTCTTAGCATGTAGTTAGAAAACCACTCAAGTTATAGTTACCATCACTTACAGGAAAATTAGGCAGAAAACTTTCTAAGAGTAGCAGAAAGTAACTTGAAGACAGAGACAAGTCCAGGGTGTTACTTAGAAAACCACTGCATAAGTTGCATAAGTTCTCACACATGGTGCATCATTTACTCAGTTTATGAAAGTTCTGTGAAAATAATCTAATTGCCAGAGCTCAGGAAGGAGAAAGAATGTATTACAAAGCCATGAACCCCATGGCAGTAATGTGTCTTGTCACTGGGAAATTGATGTTTCTGGTTGTCTCTGCACACATCTTCATCATTTGGGGAGTAGCTTGGGTTGATACATAATTAGATGTCTGGTCAGATCAGTAGACAGGATTTGTGATTTGTAACATTCTGATAATGCTTAAAAATTGCCTCCTTCCCAGTAAAAGGTAGGTATGAGTCAAAAGGTCCCCTCAGGAAATCAACGGGAGCATTAATATTGCCATGTAGTTTTTAATATATAGAAGGAATAAGGAATCAAAAATTGTGTAGTTTTATTTCTGTTTGTCTTAATTTTATTTTGTATGTGCCAAGTTAAGTGAAAATTGAGGCGTAGCTTGTTGAACTGTCCATGCATTTTTTCTGGTATATGCTTCATAGTAGCATCAAATATCTGTTGCTTTCTAGTCTTTCTGTTGCATACTGAAGTTTCTCCTGCCAAATAGGTATTCTTCTCTTCATTGAAGAATTTTATTTACCTTCGGTTGGATCAGGCATATTCAGTATTGAATCTGTTTCAGATTTTAAGTGCCTACCAACTTGAAATCTTGTTTCATATAGCTCTGCAGAGCTCCCTTCACATGGAAGCTTTATATACAATTGAGAATTGAGATTCCCCACTTCAGATGATTCAGAATGGATTTGGGCTCTGGAAATGATCAAACACATAAAATTTATACTTCTTGTATTAAAAAAGTATGGGTGCCACTCATGGGATCTTTTGCCATCATTATCATGTCAGAATATTTCAGATTAAGCCAATTGACTTTTAAATTTGTGGGATCCAAAACAGTATTACCAGGCATATAAGATATCCAGTGGAATGTAACCATTGTCCTGTACAGTTGTATTTTTGCTGACTCAGAATAACTTGAGATCTTGGCTGTAAAGAAAAGGAGGGACATCCTCCCTTTAGTGTTTTATCTGTACAGCTCTACTGCCAGTCCTTGCAACCCACGTGGCATTTTCCTCCTCTGCAATTGACTTCATGAAGTGGAAGGGGTCATCTAAAAAAGGCCTCTTCTAAAATTTTTCTAACCTTTCTGAAAACACGAACATAGTATAGAAAAGTATTTCTACAGTGTGTTTGTGAAGATTGTGAAGTGCTTATCTGTAATGCAGAGATCTATTTTGTAGTGCTTGGTGGAGAGGGGGGGAAGAACCAGGTGTTTTGAGTTGATGCCTGCTTAGAACTGCAGCCGTAACTCTTATGAGTGTGAGATGATCACTAGTGATCATACCTTTTATTACTGTTTCTGTTGTATTTAGTAAATAAAGATCAATTACATTTCCAGAAAGTAATGAGAGTGACTATCAATGTCTGTGTCCTGTATTTTAAAACTGTGGAACAAGCATTTCTCTAACTGCATGGTCTCCAAATGAAAATGGCATTTTTCTCACCACTGGAGGGCTCCTATATTTAGCTGAAGTATGCAACAGTAAAACTTAGGAAGATAACTCTTGAATCTACATGCACACTTGTTAAGCTGAGAGAAAATAAATTCTGCTATTTTTATCAGTTTACTTTGGCATCTGTTGATTTGATGAGCAGAGAAGTAAAATCAGTTCTGTTAATTCAAGCAAATATTTTTTATATTTTAATAGTCTGATTTCATCTACTTTTTGTGCTTCTGATGTGGTTTGTTGCTAGTGTGCTAATGTTACCTCTGGAAATTCAAAATAATGTTTAAAAGAAATAAAGATGTTAGTGACTTCTTTTATTATCTTTTAATATTTCTAACAGCAACGTTTTCATGAACTGGATAATAGGAAGCAACTTCTTTATGAAAAGTGCATGGAATTATTGAAACAAGCTCGACAGGTCTGCAGATTGGGTCCGGATCAAGTTTTTCTAAAAGAATTTGAAGTTGTAAGTACAAAAAGAAATTTTCTCATTTCTCTTGAATTTCTGACTTGTCACACAGAAAATATAGTATATTTTTTAGAAGGCTTCTAGTAAATAATCACATGTACTTCTGGTTTTGTCATTATCCTTTTAAAGCACCTTTAAAATAAATGTGAGGTACCCTTTGACTACCACTTTGTTTCGTGCACAGGGGAGGGAAATTTGATCTTTGATTTTAGTTGAAACCCACAGTCTTGTGTTCACAAAATAAATAGAGGCTATGTTTTTCTACCTTCCTGCTCTAATCGAACAACACAAAATAACTGAAGTCTGGTCCCAGCCTCTTAGAAGTATTCATTTGCATGGCTTATGTGGCATAGTCCATGTCTTATACCAAATCCCTGAGTATGTGTGCCTGAGCAAGTCAGGCAACTGAAGAGCAACTAATTGTGTGTCTTAGTTATGTACTAGCACTTCCAGCCTTCTTTCTCTGTCCAGACTAGTTAGTGAGGCAATCCTGCTATGTTAAATTTTGAGTATGTTGCACCCTAAATAAAAGTAACGAAATAGTTTATGGTTTATCCAATTAGTTTTTTTAGAAAACTTGAGTCCTTAATTAGTATTGCTTTGTAACAATACTTGCAATCCTTTGTCTTGTAGGCTTTTCAGACTCTTCCAAACACTTTGGAAGAAATTGATGCTTTTCTGAATGAAGAGAAAGCCAGAGCTTCCTGTTTCACAGGCCTCAGTTCTTTGGTATGTTCACTGCTTTCCCTCCCTCCCTACCCACATTGTTCTTGATTCCCAACCTGTACTAGATCTCTTGGTATAATAAAGCAGACAGTAGGAACAATGTGCTGTAAATGCCAGATTCTGCATCTATTCAGATTTCAATTAAGTTCTTTAAAAAAAAGCGCCTTTAAAAAAAAAAGTTGCAGTAATCATGAGAGCTTTACAGTTTCCTTGCTTTAAAGCTAGAAATTTGTCTCATTTAGTGTGCAGTGCAGTAGTCTGTGTAATTGTGTTTGAACAGTATTGGTGCACTGGGATGTTTTTACAGTTAAGGTTAGAATTTGCAAATATTTTGCTGACTGCTTGTTTTTTATTCTGGCAGGTTGTTGAAGAATACAATAAGCAAACACAAGAAATACAGCGGTTGACAGAATATCTAGAGGAAAAGAAAAATGAGTTGAGTAACTATAAGCAAAACATTTCACAGGTAATAGCTCAAGTTGTTACTTCTGTATCATTATTATAATTCTACATCATTGTAGGAATGTACGTACAGACATATAGGGTAGCATTTCAGATTTGAGTGTAAACTGGGATGTTAGTTTCTCTAATTGTGATGGTTTTTTTATTCAAATGCTATCTCTAAGGGAAAATTCAGTTCTTTAATTGATTTTACATGGATATGTCTGTTTTTAGGTCAAAGAAAAGTGGCTAAGCCTCTTGAAAGTGATGATTGAACAAATTAATGGAAAGTTCAGTAAGTTCTTTAGTTCTATGCAGTGTGTTGGTGAAGTTGATCTTCATATGGAAAATGAGGTATGATTGATTTTTGTTCTAAATTTATATTTTCTTTCATACTGTTTTGCTCATAAATTGCTAGAGAAAAATAGCAAGTTGTCTTGTAGAGATGTTATTTTTAAAAAACACATGGAACTTTTACTCAATGCCTTTAGTGTGTATTGGAACGGACTTACCAGTCTGATTGAAGGCAAGTGATTTTTATCTAGATGACTAGGACTTCACCTCCTGACTTTTGGAGTAGGCCCACAACTTAACAGAGCTTTGTTAGAAACATTGTATTTACTTAGCTGTTACTCAGATTTATGAAGCTCATTATTTAATTCTGCATTTTTAGCTAATTTTTGTCCTCTATTTTTATCTAAATCTTCTGTTACTAGGTGTCGAGTTGTTTTGGTTCTACTTGTAGTTTCTACTAGAGTCAGGGGGCATTTTGTCTGTTCTGAAAGCAGTTGTCATTTGGCCCATCCTGTTATCTTCTCATTAATCTTTATAGGTAGGGTTTACTTCTGGTGAAGAGTGAAAAGTGTCAGTAGAACTTGGGGAGAAATATTCAGTGCAATAAACAGAAGGGAGAAATTTGGAATTTTGTTTTATATTGATTGCTGAAGTGATTATTTCAAGACTTTCATATATTAACACATAGACTGCTCAGTAGTGAAAGTTAACACAATAATTTTTTCTGGGTTTTTTTTGGTATTGTAAGTTACTCAAGCAGCTTTTCTCAAAATAACAGTGGCATTTATTACTCAGGGCAGAAGAGTGATTGGTAAGGCTCTTAATATGAACTGCATTAAAAATGTTTACCTGGAGAATAGTGATATTAAACGGTAGAACATGAAGATAAGTAGAATATGAACGAAGATTTTTGAGGTCTTTTGATAATTACCTGGACAGATCTATATTACACAAAAACTGTCTTCTAGATAAAAGTATATTGGGAGAACACAGAAGGAACAGTAAGCAGTTTAAAAGCACAAGGAGTCTGCAGTGTCTTTCTGAAGCTCTTCTTTAGAAGGTCTTTGCTTTTCTATGGCAAAGATGTCACAAATAGTTGTAAGAGATTAGGTGGTGGTACTGTGCCAGTGAATAAAACGTCTTTCCTCAAGGGATCAATGGCTACAATCCAGAATGGTAGATAATCTGTCCTCGAGGTTGTATTCCTTTCCCTTCTCTGCAGGAGAATGTTATATCTTACCAGTAGATATGAAGAGAGAGACTCTTGAGGTAGAATTACTTTTTATTGGAAATATTTCTGTGACACTGAAGTTCAAGGCTCTGTTAGTCTGCCTTATAGGAATTTTGGTGATACTACTTGCTGTCACCATTGGATAGAAGGAGGAATTGGCCCTTAGGAGGAACTTCTTCACAGAAAGAGTGATTAAACATGGAATGGGCTGAGGAGGGAGGTGATGGAGTCACCATGCCTGGAGGTGCTTAAGGGATGGCTGGGCAGAGCACTCAGTGCCTTGATGTACTTGCCAGGTTGGTGTTCGGTCATAGGATGATGGGCTGTGATCTTAGAGGCCTTTCCAGCCTAAGTGATTCTATGATACTGTGTGAAATGCTTCCTGCTTCCTTAACATCCCAGCAGAAGCCTCTGTGAACTTTCTGACTTTCCTTGGTTACACTTAATAGCCAGAATTTGGACTGCTGGTCATGATATCTCTCACATTCTTTGATTCACCACAAGGAGTTTTGCGCGTCATTTTTGTCATGTTTTGGAACATCTGTCAGTTGCACAAAGTGGCATTCCAAATGTGTGGCAGTAGTCAAGGTCTGACTGATGTAATCATGGCTGTGTTGGATGTGAGTCTTTTTTATTTGGTTTATTTGGCTAGCCTGTATCTTGTTCACCTTTTCAAACCTAGTTTCAGTCTTTGCCAGTGCATCTGAAATTGGGCCTAGAGACATTAGATTCTGGGTTTTATTTCTCTTTACATGAAGTCGTAATCAGAACAACTCACAGAATCACAGATTCTCTTTTTGAAGGACCCACAAGGATAATAAATTCTAGCTCTTCAAATAAATTGCCCATACAGGGATTGAACTTAAAACTTTGGTGATGTGAGCATCATGCTCTGACCAACTGAGCTGAGTGGCCGCTGAACACAACTTCAGGAATAATAGAGAGTACTCTGAAGATTGCTTTTTTTTTAGTCTTAAGCATGAATACATTTCCTTATATGGTCCTTCTTTTGAACCACATCTGTTATTCTGATACCTTTCATTGGCTGATGCTGCTGACAAATTTCACTTTCCTGTTAAAGAAAGGGGTAGGAATCCTTTTGTGTGGTTTTCCTGTTGAAGTCTGAAAAGAAAATTACTGTCCTGGTGGATTTTGGGCTGCTTGCACTTGAAGAGGTTCAGATTGGTACTCAATGTACACACACACCATTACTCTGCTGTTCAAATTGCTAGTATCCTAAGGCTTTTTTTTTCTGATAAATGAGATTTATGGGGGCGTTGCTTTCTCCTTTTTCTAGCCAAGATTTTTATTTTCCTGTTGATATTCTTAATGTATATGAAGCCTTTCTTAACAGGAATTATCAAATCATAGTCATGGAGAGGTAACGGTTTTGGAAATTCGCTAACAAAGTAGGCGACAGTTAAGGAAAGTAGATGAAACAGAATTATATATTGATTTTAAGTTGAACCATGTACATTTGTATAAATGCCCTTCAGTTTGCGTGTCATCATAAAATAAGGTGTAGTACAAAGAAAATGAGTTTAACAGGTACTGGTTTTTACAGGAGGAGTATGAGAAGTATGGGATTCGCATTAGAGTCAAATTCCACAGTAGCACTGAACTTCATGAATTGACTCCATATCATCATAGTGGAGGTGAGAAAACAGTTTCCACCATGTTGTACCTGATGGCTCTGCAAGAACTCAACAGATGTCCTTTCAGGGTTGTTGATGAAATAAATCAGGTGAGAATAAATAGTGTAATTTACTCTTTCTATATACAGATGCTTTGACACAGTGGAGAGAACAGACTTCTTTTTTTTCTTTCCAGGGAATGGATCCAATGAATGAGAGAAGAGTTTTTGAAATGGTTGTGGAAACTGCTTGTAAAAAAAGGACATCTCAGTACTTCTTCATTACACCAAAGGTGTGTGGCAGAAAATTAAATAGGAAGCTTAACGTGTAGAAGAATTGGATTTTGTGTGATAACAAACTGATAAACACTGTATAACTTACCTCTGTTTTACTGAAGAACTTTGGATTAAAGAGAGGACTTGTCCTTTTTAAGGACAGTCAGGCAAGAATTCAGACAACTTAGGCCAAGGCTCACCTCCTAAGAAAACCACTCTGGAGTTGTGGCCTCACTGGAAGTATCATGTGTAAACCACCAGTGGACAGGGTTACCAAGGAAAAGGCTGTAAAAGGTAATGGCCTCTAGCTAACACAGAATTCAGACTACAGCAGAGGCCAACTTCCAAACAAGTCAGATGATGATACTGGAGAAGGAGCAGGCTAGTGCTGCTGACACCAGAACTGGAAGAGCCCCACATTATTACTTAAATAATTTTCCTGTATTAATCTGAGTCTTAGAGGCTCAGAAAAGGTGAGATCTATGCCCTGAGAGCAACCAGATTAATTGTGTTCTTCGGTCAAAATTTTAAAAAAGGTAGTTGACTTACTAGTCATGCAGTGATGCAGTGCCAAGGCTTGAAAAGAGTAAATAGGGTGGATGTTCACCTGTGCCGTTAACAGAGACGAATGTAATGTTCAGCTTGATCCCAGACAAATTGAAACAGTAAAGGTTACTTGTACACAAGGGAGACAAGCAGTCAGTAGTGTGCTGGTTTTTATTAAGTTTTCACTTCTATATCCTGCTATAGACTGTATTTTAGAAAATGGGGCTGGTATGTCCTGTTTTTCAGTAAATAGCAATTGAAGGATCTGAGTAAAGCCACCTCGTAGCACTTACCTTACTGGAAGGAGATGGAAGATAATGCTTGTTCCTTCTGATCTTGCAGTATGCTTACCTCTGTGCAGTTTTGTCATTTTCTGACTACATTGCTTCTTTGTTGTTCTGTGTTACCTCTTCCTTTTGTCTCAACTGCGATTCCTCTCCTTACTTAATCAGCTGTTCTGATTCTTAGAGAAAGAACAGAATGATTTGGATCTTGCAAGATAGCTAGCTCAACTAACTCTAATGCTTTCAAAATGTAAGGAGTTGTAGAAAATTGCTGTCTGGGGTCCAGAGTCTCTTTTAAAACTTGAGTCTATTGCCAAATCACTAAGAATAGAGACAGTGAAAAATGGAGTGTGCAGACCTAACCAGAAAGATCAAAATAAAAATGAAAAAGGAGAAGTAAAAAAAAAGCTCAGAACTTTAAAAAAGCAAAAAAAAAAGTCAACATCGTGGTAAGAGGAAACTCGAGATGTGTTGCAGCATTATTCAGCAACATGAGACAGTGTTATGAAGAGGAGGCTGAAGATATTTTTTGTGCCTCCTTACCTCTTCCCCCCACAAACAGGTGACACGGCAAGTATAATAGCCTGTCATGAGAAAAAATAGTGATAAAGCATGTCGTGTAAAGGTTTAGCTGACTGAGAGTGTTTGTGTGGGCTATATTAGAGGATGATTAAAAGGCTGCACAGGGCAGGCTCAGAAGGCCAGACTGCTGTTCCATGGCATACCTGCAGTTCCTGAGCCTATGCTATGTGTCACCACTTCCTAGAAAGCAAGTATGTAATCATCTAGAAAATGTGACAGTTTGGCATACTAATCTGAGTTCCCTGTGAGTACCCAGTGGATACAGGATAAACTACAACCCTTTTTTTTTCAGTATGTTGACACCTCTCCTGGTTGTATTTTTAAGCAAGCTGCAGAGGAGAGGGGTAGAAATGAATATGCAGTAAAGTTGATTAGGAATATTGTATTCTGAATAGTTGGGGTTCAATGAGTAGATGAACTGAATATGTTCTTAGAAGTGGGTTTGAAAATTAGTATTTTTAATACAAATCTGTAGTGAAACATTACATTTATTAAACACACAGATAATCACCATTTGGAAGTTAATCCTTTTTTTCACTGTAAAGCATGGTTAGAATTTGAAATAATCTTAGGTTAGGTAACTTTTATTGAAAATAGGATTCATTTCAGTACAGACAAACATAAAGTTTGCTATTTAAATGGGAAAAATCAACAACAGCATCTGGTGTAGGTCACAAATGCCTACATGACTGGGGGAGAGGGAAGTGGCATTAGTGAGCATCAGTTACAGATAAATTGTTAAATGTCATCCTGAGCACTGCTTGTAATCTGCAGTAAGCATTACACCTTTGTCTGCTGGCATTGTGCTTGGCAAAGTTTTGATTATCATAATTATCCAGCTTTGGCTATTACACTCCAGAAAAGTATTACAGAGGCTGGAGTTACTCCAGAAGATAGCAGTGCAACTTCCATGTATTTTTGATTGTTCTGAGTTTCCACTAATGGAAATTGCTTAGCTCACAGAAGCACAAGGCTGAAGACAGACGTAAATGTACTTGGGTACAGTTATTATCTCCTGCCCTGGCTTGGGGAAAAAAGAGAAAAACATTATTCTGCGCCCACAGAGGTGCAGAGCAGTTAACTGGATTCAGCAAATAAGCAATGAGATCGATGACAGCAAGAAGGTACAGATTAGATAGGAAGATTTTCTTCTAATAAGAATAGCAATGCATGGAAATTGGCTGAAGAATGAGTCCCTTTGCGGGGTTTTCTAGGAACAAATATGTTTCATTTGTCAAGCTATAATCCTAATATAGTGATATTTTTGAGATCTAAGATTTTTCGTAGATCTTATTCAGCTATTTTAGATAATGGGGAACATGTAGCTATTTTGACTTAGTTTTCTGTGTTTTTCACCAGCTCCTGCAGGATCTCACTTACAATGACAAGATGACTGTGCTGTTTGTCTACAATGGACCTTCTATGCTGGAGCCATACAAATGGAACGTGGAGCGCATCAAGAAACGGCAACAGCAGCTTTCAGGGATGAATTATTAGTTGTATTTAGCTATAGGTACATAGTTCTACAGAAGTATTTTATATATCCTTCTTGAAACAGCTGGCTTTCAAGAATTCAGAAATTGTCAGACGAAAACTTGCAAATAATTGGTAGTTGAGGACTTTGGTTCTTAAAACTTACACAAATGTTTGACAGATTTGAAATGCAGGATTTTCTGCTTTAAGTCTTTCATAGTGGTCACTTTCCCCAAAGAACCTACTTTTCTCAATAGTAGGTTTAAATAAAAAATAAACTTTTTTTTCTTTCTTTTTTTTTTTCTATTCTATCAGTTAATGCAGCATCAGAAGTGCCGGTAATTTTTCTAGGTTATCCTGGACTTATTTTATGACTGTTGTTTTTTGGAGGCTGGGGATATTTTTTTCCAAAAATTGGAATTTGCTTTTGGTAAATAATTTTACTTAACCGCAGATGTGGATATTATTCCATTTCCCTACTGAATGCAATTTTAAAAACGTGAATTCAGGTGATCTATAGGAAAAGAATGCTTTGTAATGGTCTGTTTTGTAAAAATAAACCTGAAGTTAATATAAATAATATGGTTCTATGAATGTATTATTGTTGAGTAAATACTTTATCTCAAAATGAATAAATAAATATAGTAACATTTCATTTTGTAGTGGTCCAAATGTAAGGTTTTCCTAGCAAGTCTCTTAGCAAAGAGACTGTTAGAGTTCCATGTCTTCCTGAAACAATGAGCTAGTGAGCTTGCAGAAGTAAAATTAAGCAATATATAACTACTTCTGTGTTTATTTTTCTAAGTAAACTTGATACATGTTTGGAGATAGAGAAAATAGTGCTGCCAGATACCACACGTAAGTTAAACCCAGGTGGATTTTACAAGGGGTCAGCTGCATTAGAGTGATTTCTTTACAACAGAAAGCCATAAAAATTTTTGATAGGGTGTTGGCCATAACTGTGAAACATTTGGAAATGCAGGTTGCAACATAATGTTGAATACTTAAAATAAGTATTTAATTTAACCTGATGGTTAAATTAACTATTAAAAAAGTAAAATTCAACGATTCTATGTCTGCTTTTGAGTGGATGTTTTTCTTAACAGCATCCTGGCAATGAATTTTGCTAGTGAAACTGGTGTGTCAGGCTTTGATATTCACATATTCAAAATAAAATAACCTCTATAAAATATGAGCTAGAATCTGGAAGGTTTTAGGTCTATAAGGTAGGTATTGTAATTGCTCTTTTGTTGTTCTTTTGAATAGATTAGCCTTCATTGCAGTAGAGAACCTCGCATTCATATTACTGCAGGCCAGTGTTGGTTAACAGAATTATCTGACTGAGAAATGAATTCCGGGAGTAATTCCTATGATGATTAGTGTCCCAACACAAGTATTGAACAGAAGATATAAAAGTGTGAACTCAGACTGTCCAGAGTTAATTTGGTCAGCAGAGTATCTTGCATAATTGAGGCTTTCTGTCTGTCCATTGTATTGAAAGATCTTGTTTTTAAAAGTATTCTTGAAAACTGCGGAGTTTCTCCATGTGAAGAATTTATTTTCCTATATCCTCAGTCATTAGATTGTTGCTGTTACTATATGTTTTCATGTCTCATTGCTGTTTGCAATAAATAGTTCTTGTCTTTCTCAGTCCATGATCTTTGCCTTTTGTGCTTCCAGTTCTCCTCTCCAGCACACAGCATGGCGAGGGGAAATGGAGCAAGAGAGTGGTGTCTGATTTGGAGAGTCTTGTGTGGGCACTGAATTGGGGACTACATGAACCAGGACTGATTGGCACAGTGTCTTGCTGGGAGGTGTCTGATGGGAAGAGCTACATCATGGGAAGCAGAGGAGGGGGAAACTTGGTACTCTAGCTTTTCTGTACATGTCTGAGCCAGAATTATTTTCTTTGCTTCTGACTCACTAAAACACAGTCTCCAAAATTACTTTTCTTAGAACTTTTTGTTCTAGAAGCATATTTTCCCCCATACCTTGTTAATTAAGAACAAAACCACGATTCAGTACACTATAATTTGGGAGAGAAAGGAGATGTGGAAGGCAGTTAAATCCTCCTCTGCTCCAAGAAATATTCACCTGTTCCTGCCTAAGCATCTGAAAATCACATGAGTGTTTTTATGCTATTGCACCCAGCCTAGGCTTGCCAAAATCCATGCTTCTGTGAGGCTCATTACTCCAGTGTCCTTTGCATATTCCAGTAGCCTGGGTGAAGGGCAGTTTTTTGTAGCAGGGGCTGATCTGATAGTTGCTATAACATCATTTTACTTTTGTGCTAACTTCAGTTGTTGACAAGGCTGTACAGTACGGAGAGGGAAGGTAAATGAAGAAATGAAGATATTTTTAGCCACTGAAAGCTTTTCAGGCTTGACTAGCAATGTGGAAAGCCAGCAGAGAAAGTATGGAAAAATAAGGGCCAGTAGCAACAATAGAGGCAGAAATAACAGGTAAGTGAAGCAGCACTACAGCAGTCAACCTACCAAGGCTCAACTCTTTCCAAGTTGTGCAATTCTCTGACACCAATTCCCATCTTTATGCTTTCCACGAAATTCCACCAGCATTTCTCCAGTAATCTGCTCCCCAATTGCTCTTGGAAGTAATTCCACAGTTGTCTAGTCTTTCTTCTGTTGATCTGTTACCCCCACTAGGCCAATGGGGTTTTTTTGACAGTTGTGCTGATTTGTCTGGGATAATTTTCTTCATAGAACCTTGCATGGGGTTATGTTTTGGGTTTGTTACCAGAACACTGTTGATTACATAGGGATGTTATAGCTGCTGTTGGGCAGTGATTTGCTCTGTACTGAGGCCTTTTCTGCTTCTCACAGTCCCACTAGCACAAGAAGTTTTCAAGAAGCTGGGAGGCGGCACAGGTAGGACAGCTGACCCCAGCTGACCAAAGGGCTATGTCATGCTGTATGACATTGTCCTTGCCAGTAAAAGTTAGGGAAAGAAGGAGGGGTGTTTGGAGTTACATCTTCTGAAGTAACCGCTGTGATAGAGCCCTGCTTTTCTGGAGGAATAGCTAACACCTGCCTGTTGGTGGAAAATAATGGATGACTTCCTTGTTTTGTTTTGCTTGTGCACCCTGCTTTTGCTTTCCAAATTAAACTGTTTTATCTCAACCCGGAAGTTTTCTCACTTTCACCATTCTGATTCTCTAACCCATCCCACAGGCGGAGGGTGGCTGTCTGGCCCTGAGCTGCTGCCCAGGATTAACCCACAACAACAGTATAGTCTGAGTGTTGGTCTCAAAACACGATGTTACACCTCTCATTTTTGCACCTGGAGCTACATGAGATCTTGGCAAGTATCTTGGCTCATTGTGTGTTCATAGAAGGGCAAGTCATTTGCTCACAGGCTGACTTCCTGGGGAAGCATCATGATGAGAACATGGCAAATTAGCTGGAAAGGAATGATAGACTTCCCTTCTTTGGGGATATGCAACCATGCACAGTAGTGGACAAAGCTGATTTTGCAGGAAGTAAGATGGAGGGAAGAGATGATAACTCCGAGGATGGTGGCAGAAGATATCAAGGAGCCATGGATAAGAACAGAGAGCAGAAGAGTGAACAGGTTACATGTAACATGCATGGTTCAAAGTGAATCTGGATAATGTAATTTAAAGGGGAAAGATGTCCAATTCCCCTTTCCCAGTTTGTAACCAAAGCCATAGCCTGTGGACGTTACACAGCTTGACCTTAACTGCAATCTGTTAACAGTGGTTTACCTCAGTTTAGGTCATGTAATAGGTTTTTCATGGACAATAAAGGTTTTCTTGGATGGTTGGATTTTGCAGATTTTTTGTTGTTTGGTTTGGTGGTTTGGTTTTTTTTGCAGGAGTATGTGTTTGGTTGGTTTTGTTCATTTTCCTGAGGAATTACAAACAGCATAAATCCAAAGCAGATGATCAGTACAAGGAGTGTAAAGGGACTTCTCAGATTCCACCAAGAGTATGAGCTTGTCCTTCTGCAGTGATGCTTAAAGGACTGTTCAGGTGAAAAGCCACTGATTTTACAGTTATCTGTGGGCCTCAGCAGCTGAAGAATCTGATTCTGCTTTGGTTTGCTTCTGAACTGAACTGTTCCATCCATTAAGGACTTTCCAGGTCAGAATTTTTATAGTATTTAAAATACACTTTGCTATATAAAATATACTGGCTTTGAGCTAATATATTTAAAGTGGTAGAGTTGCCAGTGTGCATGCAGTTCCCTAAGCATCAGTACGTCAGAAATCGGTATGTTCATGAAAAATCATTGCAGTAGCTTATTTCAGAATCCTTTATTTCAGTTTGAATAAATTTACAGTAAGGCTGTCCCCTTTGAAATGTTTGCTTAAAAATGATACCCCTAAGAAATATGGCTCATAAGATGTAAGAGTTGAATGTAGTTTAGCTTCTGGATGAGGCCTTGCTTATTTTATGCAATCTGGGAAAGCAAAGGCAGTGTTTTGCAACCAGCATTGCACAGGCTAGTAATTGAACTGTGGTTTTCCCTTGTATTTTTTTTACAGAGCAGTTATGCACGGCTTTTCACAGGCCCTCATTGTGCTTTCTGCTTGGAAACACTGTTCAAGGCCACCAAAGCAGTCATTAACAGCAGAAGAGCCTACACCACTATATGGGGTGCTTCCAGGAGGCTGTAACGTACCTTCCATCTGTGTCTTCTGAGACTTCTGCTGCTGTCTTTCTGGCTCCTGCCCATTAGCCAGAAGAGAAAGAAAAAGCCACTGAGAAAGTCCAAGATTTCTCTATGCACCTTTTTAGCACAGTGTTAGATGGGCTGTGATAATTGTCTGTACTCCTTGGTTTCTTTCCCCATGCATTCTGAATTCCAAGAGGGCATTTTTGAATCTTGTACTGGTGAACTGCCCTTAAATACTCAGTGGTTCTCCTCCTGCTGTGGTTTACACTTTCCATTTCCACTGTACCTTGTATTTTACTCTGCAGACACACAGGCATTTTGTGGCCTAAGAGGCAATAGCACGACATGATTGATGAAGTTTGATATGTAAAGTGATGTTTATCAATTATCAATTGAAGATCACAAGCCAGTAGAAAAATACAGCAACAGCTGTAGCAATTTTAAAAATATAAGCTGAAAGCAATAGCAACTCTAGCTCATCCCAAAAGTCATAGATGAAAAATACTGTGTGTAATCATACAGAAA
The DNA here is from genome assembly GCA_025920805.1 of Petroica traversi. Classification (NCBI taxonomy): domain Eukaryota; kingdom Metazoa; phylum Chordata; class Aves; order Passeriformes; family Petroicidae; genus Petroica; species Petroica traversi. Next base: position 1,326,144 of record JAHLSL010013433.1, read on the forward strand.
TTAATGTCTGCTAAGGATTAGAACTGATGACAGTCAAGACCTTCTCTTTTTGAAATGGGAAGATTTCCACAATACCTCTGGAAGATTTTGAGAAGGTTTTAGGGGTCAGAGAGTTTCTCAGCTGAGGAAAGCATGGCAGTGAAAGCATGGTAGCTAAAAAATTCTTGCTATTGGGAAAGCTTCCTCTGCTTTAAATGAGTCCCATAAAGAGTACTTGAGTAATTACAGTGTTCTGACAATTGGGCATTTGCATTAAGTTACTGCTGAAGAAATTCTGATGTGGCCTGAGCAGTGTGAAGAGCTCAGCCTGAAAGAGGTTTCGTTTCCAAAGCAAAAGTCATTGAGAAAGTCATGGTCGTTACAGAGCTCTGATGCATAAATGAAACCTCACAGATTCTTAAGTCCTAGAAGAGTTGCTGAACGTTGTTATAGACTCCTATGGAGATCAAAGTTATCCAGGTGACCCAGTGGGCAGATTGAGAAAGCCAACCTTCCTTATATGTGGCTTTCTGAACCACTCTGCAGACATTTAACTAGACTTCCAAGACATTTTGTGGCACTTTTCCTTGGCAGAGAGGAAAAATGAAAACACAGGAGACCCTCACAACCTCGTAGAAATTGTGGCCTCAGAATCAGCAGGTCTGTGTTCAGGGTCACACTTCCCCATGCCACCGCTGCCAGCACCTCGGGTGCACCCAAGTCTTTGCATGATGTACGTACCCTTTCCTAGTCAAAATTTATACCACTCCTGGCAAGACCCCTCTGTACAATGTACTACATCTCAGTGGTTGGAAACATCCTTCTAAGGCCTTCTCTACAGTAGGCAGATTTTGGTAGCTGTTCAAATTACAGCACTAAAACCAAATATTAAAAGGTTTAAGATAAAGAATGGTAAATTTGTGGAAAGTCTTTTGTGATGGGATTGCAAGGAAATGAGGCTAATGCCACAGCCCTGTGTCCCTTTTTCATAAAATCAATGACAAGCTGAAACAAGAAGACATTATGCTGAGGTTTTTTTTATCTGTCCTTTAGCTATCCAGCCCAAGAAAACTCCAACTCAGCATTGAATCAAATCTGGAAGCTACTTACAAGTTTTGTTCCAGCTGCAGATGGCAATCTTCCACCAGTTTGTCCCTACCTGCATTACTGGAAGGTTACATGTTCCCTCGGGTCCAGGGCTCATCTAGCAGTCATATCCTGTCACCGTGCCCATGGACCAGGTTAAGTTGGTTCCTCTAAGTGGCTGCTTTCAGTAACTGTGACGCCAGTGACCGGGAGCTTTTTGGCGCAGGGTACCTTGCCTTTCCCTCCTTCAGAGGCTAAGCAGATGCTTTCATCTCCATACACCAGCAAACACTCCCAAAGCCATGCACAGCTCAAGCAGCAGCGTGACTGCTCAGGCTGAAGCATCATTGGCTCACTGAGCAGCTGCACAGGGTGAGGGAGAGCACCACTCTGAGCTCAAAGGCCATGGAGACTTCTGGGGAGCTGGAGCATGCAGGTGATGGGACACTTTTTCCTGAGTACAAGTTCTGTCTCTGTCTCCCTCTGCCTTTATCGGTAGAAGGAATGCCTGGGAAAACACTCTGGAAAAGTAGAGAAACAAAACCCAAGGTAAATGATGACTGCTCAAACTATGGATTTCATAATGTGCAGTATTTTTTTTTGTAGTCATTCAGGCTGGTGTACATGACCCCTCCTTGACTCCAGTCATTCAAGACAACATTTGGATTTTTTATTCATTTTTTCTTTAATTGGACAATATATATATACATATGTACAAAAACATCTATGCCTACTTTTTTTTTCTTTTCCTTTTTTTACAATTTCATGTGATTTACAAAACAGGACAGCAAAATAACTTATAAAGAATATGAATACTGTACAAAAATAAAACTGATTAAACTGTTGGGAGTTGGTATTTTACAGTGTTACAGATCACTGGTTTGTAGAACAGCATTTTGAAGTATGTGTCCAGTCTGGTGTATGCTGGCCTAAGTCCATCTGCAAGCTGAAAACAGATCTGTAATGTCGGTCATGAAAGAAGTTCAACAAGTATGTTATATAGCTATACCTTTAAATCCATGACTTCTCTACACTAATGGACTTTCTTAATCAAGGAGAGAAGCTGTCCTAACTTCAACGCTATTAAGTACTTCCAAAATAGTACAACAAGTACATACAGTATTAGAGAACCTGATTTTCCTTTTCTTTTCCAACACTTGCAACACTACTCAAAACTGAACTTCAAGATGCAAGGAACTAACCTGCAGTTTGTTTTAGGTGTTAAAGCCATTGTTTGCTTTTACTGAAAGAAAAAAAACCAAACCAAATGAACAAAACTGTACAATGAAATCCCCAAATCTGGTAATTCCAAATGCTTTCTGTTAGTGATTAATGAATCACATTAATCCTGTCTGTCCAATGCTGAAATACAGCATACATTACCATTTAGGAAAGGTTTTTTTCAGAAACAGGATCTTGTCACTGGCAGTGGTGATACATGCCTTGCGTGTCCCATTGTCCCATCGACTGAAGTACCTCCCGCCTATTTCAGACTTTGCAGGAACAACGTTTCTTTATTTGTGCATTCTACCCCAAATACACAACATGGAAACCATAAAGCTGGCCATTTACTTCCATATATCAGTTAATCCTGGTAGCTAAGTGACCAAAACATTTACATACTGATTTAGGAGCTGCTTATCAGCTGTGGCTTCTAGTTGTGGTTGACTGGATGTGAAGAGCTGTTGTATTTCACAGGATCAGGCTTTAATTTTCCAAGTGCTGCATTTGTCCCACAAAATGGCAACAATCCAGACTGCAGGACGGAGACTTGAAATCCAGCTTGATCTTCAGAGAGAAGAACAAAGATGAATACAGATGCACCTTTGAATCTCCTCGGGCTGCTCATGGCCCTGACCCTACTCCACAAGGCAGCATTAACAGTAGTGGTAAGCAGAACACTTTCTGTATTTCTAGATCAATAGAAACACCAACACTACCAGTTTTTTTTACAAAGAACCTATGTCCCTATGACTCAATCTGAATACGAGAAATTAAAGTTTGGTTTCTAAAATAAATGTTTCAAAAAGCTGAAACGGAGGTAGAAAGTGTGCTTGGTTTCCTGATGTCTTCACTGAAGAAAACACATCCCTTTTTATTCCACAGACTGTTCAATATCCCCAATGCTTTAAAAGAAGTTCTCTTCACATAGACAAAATCTATCATGAACTACACAGGTAAAAACACAGTATGCAAACTGATTTCTAATGCTGAAAGCCATATACAATTGTAGAGGAAAACACTCTACTCTCCGAGTTAATTTTTTATGTTTGTTTCTAGGAAGCAAGCTTTTTATCAGATAAAACAATAAGATACTGTAACTGCAGGTGTGCTAACAAGATCTTTTATGTACAGAATTTTACAAGATGACCTAAATTCATCTGTGGTGGAGACACTTTGGGTTTCAGTGTAAATACTCACAAAATGAATTTGGCCCTAAGTCTCTGTATTAGGGCTGCACCCCCCCTTCCTCTTCTGGAGGAAGGGGTAAAAACCAAACAGAAAATGTTTCTGGAAAAAAAAAAGTGTAAACAGAATTCTCCCCCTTTATGCACCTGGGGAAGGGAAAAAAACATATCACTGATAACCTCTTAAATGTCATGCTTTTAACATAAAATAATTTGAAATATTCACTAATGACCACATCTGAAAGTTCTCATTCGGTGATCTTTCTGCTCTTTTTAAAGATCAAAAAATAGCTTTAAAAGAAAAACATTGCCTTTATCAGCATTTGATGTGCCATGCATGACACAGGTACAAAGTACTAAGAGAAGCTTATGCCATAAAGGAGTATTGCAAGACACCTTCTCTATTTCAAATTAGCTTGTGGTATTCCCCTATACTCCAGAGAAAGAGCAATCAAGAGATACAGGAACCCTTCCAAAGGGCTCCTTACAGTAATTTTAGGTGTTTCCATTAGCAGAGTGCTCTTAAGGAAAGGTCTACTCTCTCCATAAACACACACAACTCCCACGGGACTCCAAGGGAGTTAGGCCATGGTATGAAGAGAATAAATCTTTAAGGCAAGTGTAGGAAGAGAAAAAGCCTTTAAAAAAGCAGCAGTTTGTAAAGATGGTAGCTGCTTTGTGCACCCATTCCAACAAACCACAGCAGAATAAAGCACTGTTAGTGGCATTTCTGTAGTACAGTACTGTATTATCGACAAGTAAAGTATAGGATCACATGTGAGACATATGCTTCAGCTCCCACATGCCTGCCACATTATCTAGGCTGAGTTGTAGTTTTCCAGGTAAGTGAATAACAGAGCTAAATACACAGTCAAAAAATTACCTAGCTCTTTATGGGGATTTTTTTGCTTTAAGTATCTTCTTGAATCATACACGTTTTACTGGAAAAGTCCAGCTGATATTCAAAAGTATAGTTAATACAAAGAAAAATTAAAAATACCTATGTACTCTAATGGGCCTTATTGAGTATAAATTCACCTTATCTCAGTATATCAATCAGATACTAATGGTAACATATGTAACATTTCTCTTAATAGTCTCTGTAAGTGCAGGATCGCAGAAGATACACAGAAGTAAACCCACTTCTACAATGTGCTATGGAGTTTTCATCTGAGTTATTTATGTGACTCGGAAAGTGTTTTTACTTGACAGACTCTAAATACAAGCAGCATTACACTGTTCAACAAAACATGTTCATGACACAGCAATCACAAAGACTTTGGGGTCATGCTACTGTGGTGGCACAGGCCAGACCGCCCAGTCATATGTATGTACACCAGTATCGACGCAGTACAGTAGAAGAGGCTGTCGCCTCCTCGCTGCCTGCCCCTTCCCTCCTCTCACCCCACTGTCCACTTGTTCCAGACTATTGTTGTCAGGGCAGAGCCAGGAGGTGGAAGATGGGGAGGGGGGATACTGAGTACTTTTTTATTTTAATGCCGGCTACATGTGCTTTTGGACAGCGAGGGTGACCGGCACCGCAGTGGATGCTCGTGCTCTGGCACCACTGCCTGCATCCTCGCCACAGCCCGCCTCTTCCCCACTCCTCCCCCAGGGCCCGCCCTGCCTTCACGAGGAGCTGCTGGCGCTGGACTTTTTGGATCGCTTTATCATGCTGGGGTGGAACTCGGTGTGGCGGCGGGCGTGCTTGGTCAGGTGGTCGCTGCGCATGAAGCGCTTCTCGCAGAGGGGACAGCGGAACTGCTTCTCGCCCGTGTGGGTTCGGTAGTGCCGCGTCAGCTCGTCAGAGCGCGAGAACTTCTTAAGGCAGTCGGGCCACGTGCAGGGGAATGGTCGCTCACCTGTGGGGAAGAAAGAATGACAAGAGATTTAGGGGGGCAGGGGTAGTACAGATCGGCACATGCCAGCTTTGCTGAGGAACCAGAGAACATGCTGCTGAGGGAAGAAAGCTGCTTTTGTTTCCTGCCATGGTGCCAACGTCTGTGGAGCTGTTGATAACTCACTTCATCAGGTTTCAGTCTCACCTCCAGTAGAAGCCAAAACCCCTCCAAACACATGAAACTCACATTCTACTGCAGAACCTTACATGACCCGAACACTGTCAAAACAACAGATGAGCTCTGCCTGTGCCTGTATGTTTTTCATGTTGGTCTCATTATTGTAGCTTGGAAAAGAAGTGCCAGAATTATTCCTCTGACACGGAATATTTGTAACAGTTGGAAAATGACGCAAAAAAATTCCTTCACCTAAGACAAGAAATTCCAGCCCAGGAAGAACTGAGTGTTGAGGCACTGGGAAGAACAGTAAAGCCTCAGGGCTGCAAACATGTAAGGCAAAACTGCTGCACCTACAGGGGGAAGTGCCATGCTCCCCTCTCAGCCCTTGCTCTGCAAATCCAAGGTGTTCCAGCAAGTTTCAATCTCTTAGACAGCTGATTTGAAGACAGGAAAAGCACCTCATTATTCACTCTCTAGTGGAACAAATGTTTGCCACAATGATGAAAAACAAACCCAAACACCTTAACCTAAACCATGCTGCAACTTTGCTTCCACAAAACAAGGGTGCAAGGATTGAAGGGCACTCCATGCTGTCTTTCTGGCACTCCACATCCCTACAGTTCACCTCCATGGATTGCACAGTCTTTGCCTTCAGGTACACACAGAGTGCCTCTGGAGCAGCAAGGCTGACCCTAGTACACAGCACAGATGGAAAATAAAAGTGTCAAGTTCACACTTAAAGCTTTCTACCATAGACACCATGCACTGCTGCAGTTCTGATGCCTTAATTCACTGTCTTCAGTGTCTCCTGAAGGGAATATAAATGGCAGCTCTGTGACAGCTATTTATAGTCAACCATGAAATATAAAAACTATCCCAGGAGTTTTCCAGCTTGGCTGAGTTGAAAAGAAATTCAGGAACTCCAGTATTTCTTAGAACTGTGAGGTTTGGCACAAAAGGTGAGCTCATTTTACACTCAAAGCTCAACAAAAAAGGAGTAATTTACAAAGTGAGTCCTGGAGTTCTCCTCAGACACAACAGCAGTGACAAAAAGCTATAACTTGAATGAACAGCCCTGAAGCCAGGAGGACAATCATCAGTAGAAAGTATGGTAGAGTTGCAGGGAGGGACTCAGTGATGACAACCAAAAGGCCAAGGAAGAATAAGGGCAGGCCAGGTAAGCTTAGGTGTAGCTGCACCATGGGCCCTGAAAGCCCTAGTAAGCCTCCCTGAATACCACTTCACTGCTTGAGCTCCTGATAATTTGTGGTCCTTAACAGGCAGCTGCCTTATTGAAGACCAACCAGAGTGCCATGGAGCTGAATTGATGAGCAGGACTACGCAGGACTCAGCAGCCCTGTGGCTGCTTGCCTCCTTCGCCTCATGGCCACGCTGGTCCTTAGTCAGGGCAGAAGAATGGAGCAAAAGTAGCCAAGCCAGCTGCAAGTCCGAGCCTGATGGAGGCAGAGCTGCCAGTCATTGTGAGCCAGGGCTATTTTGTTTGTTACAAATGCATTACTTGCTCCCTGATGTATGCTTTTAGACATGGTTGGAAGACCTTCTGAACAACCACTGCCTATATAAAACAAATTAATTAAAATAGTATGTAGGATCACATGTGTGAGAAGGCCACAGCCACAGCTACACAGTGGAGCAGCAGTGGGAGCTGTACAGAGGCCTCACTACACCACCCCTGCCCAGCACCAGCCCTCAGCATCTGAGGCAAGTGTTTCGTTTGTGCTGCTCTTTTGCAATCTATCTCAAGGTTTCTGTCACAGCTCCTGGAAGCAGGTGGCAGTGGGAGGTGCAGAACAGCTTTCTTGCTCCCCCTGGGAGTGTGGGAAGAGTGCTATACATCTTGCACGTGTGGAGCCATCAAGTATATGCCTCTGTGTCAGGCACTTACACCCCAGAGCAGTGGGAGCAACTGAGGCATCCTCCTCATACCCAGAAAACACATTTCCAACCACCTACCTCAGACAGCTCTTCAGCCTGCAGAAGTGCCCAACTGTAAACAAGGAGATAAGGTACCTAGGCTGGATAACAAGCATTAGTCTTTGGGGTGCAGCACCTACATTTTAAGCATGGTACTATCCAACCTGAGTACCTAAAAGTAATGTTTAAAATCTGGTCTCAAGCAGCCCTTAAGAAACTGAACTCCTCCCCCATGCCCCCCTGGAACTTCATATGGGAATCAAAAATGAAGCCTGCTTCTGGAATTCCCTGTGACACATGACAAGAGCAGCATGACCTCCACCATCGCCAAGTCAGGTGAAAGCACTCTAAGCCTATGCAGTGTAACCACAAAGCATTAGGGAAATGCAGGCCTGCTCAGGATCGCTTGAGGATCACCTCACCTGCTGTGCCTTTGGTACTGAACTCTGCAGGGAATCACCCCTGGGCTCGGCTGGGGAAGCCTGCGGGAGCCTGGCGTGGTGCAGAGACGCCTTGCTACCAACAGGAGAGCTGCTGTGTCCGAGGACAGGGACACAGCAGGGATCCCCGGCAGAGATGGGCACCCCATCCACCTGGATGTCACCAGCACTGCCCCGCTCCCAAGTACAATAGCGGGGAATGGCTTCACCACCTCAGCAATACAAACCTGCAGAAGCTATCACAGCCACTTTGGAGGTGCCTATATGAAAGCAGGCACAATTCCTGACACCTGTATGCATTAAACTCCAGGCTTCTCAGAGCAGAGACAAGGGTGGAGGGGAGGGAGGGTTTTCCAGGCCCTCAGGGGTCGTCACCGAGCCTGAGAATTCACTGCTCCCCTTGGTCACAAAGCTATAAGGGATGACACCAGCCCAATGGGATAGCACCTCAGTGACAGTCTCAAAAGGTGCAAGGCAGGCGAGGAGTGTGTCTCCAGGACTCGCTCAAGGCAAGGCAGAGAGGGCTAATGGCATGTGGTAACTGGCTACTCAACAAAGCTGTGATTGTAGCTGCTGTATTTGACAGGCTTTCTTTTTGAAGCAGCAGAATACCCCTCTGAGAAAATAGGTCTTGCAGCTCATACAATTGCAGAGCAGGCAGTGGCCTAGAGAGCTGAGTGCAAGCTAGTGCTGCCTCCATCTGGAGATATGGATTTCTGTGTCAGCTCAGCCAAGGCACATCTTTTCCTTATGATTTTTCTCCCTTAGTTTTGGGGGTAGTAATGCTAAAGCTTGAAAGAGCAGAATGAACCATCAAAACACAGTGGTATTATACACTGTTGCCCTTAGCAGCTGTCTGCTACTGATTTTGAAAGATATGCCTCCGATGGGATTTTCCATCAAGAGATGAAGGAAAGGTCAATGATACATCATGATAATTTAAAACTACATGTGATTAGATCCTAACACAACAGACTCAAGAGGTAAATTATCTTATTTTTTTAAAAAAAGGATGAATATGTATATACACATATAGCCAGGGCAGCTTACAGAAGTAAGAAGTGAATGAAAAACTGATTTACAGGTTATAGGAACAGGTGCATCTGCAGACTCCCATTCTTTGTGCTGTGCGGCACCAGGAATACAGTGAGAGACAGTTTATTCCCAGGATAAACTAATAGCGGTTCTTCACAGGTCTTCTCTACAATCTAAAGAACTCCTGCAACCCTGACTCACTTTAGTCTACATGGATGTTAAGGCCTTTGCAGATCCTTTTAATCTTGGCCCTCTTGCTTCACCTGCCCTTTTCTAGCTGTTTCTTCCCCCCCACCCTCTAAAGTGTTCAAATGTTCAGTCTCTTCTTTCTGTGCAAGTATAAACTTTACACCTGAGCTACTTTGTACAACCTGAAGCAGGTCCACTTTATTTTATCCCATTTCCATTTTATTCTGAATAGACAAAAAATAATCTCTTTTTCCCTACCCTGGAACACTTCAGATTTGCCCACAATGCAGTCTTACGCAGAAAGGGTTTCTGAAAAAAGAATACAGAGTGGGCATCAGCAGACTCATTAACATAAGTACAGGTAGTAGTGGTATCCTGATTAGTCATCTGCCTTCTCACCACAAAATGCTCCTTTATATGTGGATGACTGAGGTTAGGGGCTGCAGTTCAGGGAGGCTTTAATACACAGAATATCTGCTGTCTCAGGTATCTCTCACTTTTCTCCCCAGTTATTTGCCCCTCATACCCTGAACATGCACTTTCCTCTGGGACACTGGACTTTGACTGAGTATCCACATGCAAGATATTCCGGTGAAGGTAGATCTTCAGGGCAGACAGACTGGAGGCCTTCCAAGCAGGCTTTTTCCTCTTCTGAGATATTCCAAAATCAGATCATTAAAACACAGGGCAACAAGGTACAGATAGTGGTGCAGCGAGAGATCAGCAGCAAGGATGTCAGGGACCATAAGCCAAAACCACGGCTTTCTGGAACACCTAAACTGTGGTCATCCAACCAGACAACAGACCACACAGATGGGATAGGCAACAGATGGAGGGGTTTCAGCAAGGGGTTTATTCTGCTAGCACTTAGGATTAAACACAACAGGTTGGTTCAATATTCAAATGCTGCTTTCAGCAAGTATTTAGGATGTTCTGACATTCTTAAAACTACCACTCAGCAGCTGCTTGGACATACAGGTGTTTTGAGTTTTTTTCAAGAGTCCAGATGCAAAACCACCTGCTACAACTTGCTGCTGCCACCGAGTCTAAACTCCAGGCAAACTGTCTTGCTCTTATCCCCCTGTGGCACAGTGCAAGGGACGCCCTTTCATCTTCTCTGTCAGAGCACAAACCTCCTTGATTGTGTTACAAAAGGCTTTCTCTGGGGGACTATGCCTCCGTACACATATACATATATAAAGAGGCATCAGTCAGGTAAGCTACTTGGGAAAGGAAAGATCTTTCCAAACCTCACCAGAGACTTAGATCTATGCGTTCATAGCTGAGAGCCCCCAGCAGTATGCTCTTGGATTTGTGAGACAAGTTCCTAGCTCTTCTCCTTTTCTGGCTTATCTTTGTATGAACTTCCTCCATTTTGCAGTAATACTTGAATATTAACTGAACAATTGAGAGAGACCAACTCCTAGGCTGGTGCTTAGGGCATTTACATGGGATCAAAGACATTGGGTTCAAGCTCCTGTCCTGTATGAATAATCAGATTTCCTTGCTAAGAGGAAACATCTTTAACAGGGAAAGGAGGAATCCAGTTTTACATGCATTCAGAAAGATAACGTAACTTTCGATATTTCACTCTGAATTTATTAACCAGGGTTTCAACAGACTTTCCCCTCATGTTTAAGGTATTTATAGAGTGCTCTCAGGCTATGCACATTCATCACAATCTGAATACAGATGGTGAACTGCACTACCACAAGTGAACAATATTTGAAGTATTCTTTGCCATCACTCCCTCAGATCCTGTTTCTTTAATCTTAGATTGGCCCTTCCCTGCTCTTCCAGCTGTGGGCTTGGAAGCTTTCAAGGCCAGAAGCACAGGAGCAGCAGACTGGTGCTCAGCAACACAGCAGCAAACAAAGAGGAACAAAGGAGTTCCCGCAGTGATCCTAACAGCTGGTACTGCAAGAAACACAGACTAACAAGAGCAGTGACACCCACCACATGGCTTTCAGTGCCACAGCACAAACAGTATGCAGAACTCTGTAAAACTGCAATTTCCATACATCCATCTGGAAGCAGGACTTGTGCTATGGATAATGCTTGCTTACTGCGTTTGTCGTACATGTGAACTTTGTCATGCTGACTCAATTGATAACTTTTCTAGAGCACCATTCCGCAAGTGAAACATACACTTGCTTAAAATCTTAATTTTTTTATCAGAAAACAAGACAACTGGGAATCGGGCAACTTTGAACTTAATCTTGAGGATTTCTGCCTACCTTACTCAGCTGGCAAGGCTCCCAGTTAGGATGATCATGTTTCTCCAAGACCTGGAAACATGCCCATTAGAACTCCAGCAATTTGCACGTTTTCATTAACCATGGTATTTCACAGGGCAATCTGAATTTAACAAAAAACATCTTGTCAGCTCCACCTTTTGCTTTTGAGTCCTATTCTGAAGGATCTGGCTAAGTGACATGGCATGAGCTGGATACGAGGATCTTAAAATGCTGAATTTCAGATTATGCTCAAACAAAATTACCAAGAAAGATCATGGCGAGCAGATGACTGTCAACATCCCAGCATCTGCACAGTCTGTTGAGTGAGATAATCCAGAACACAAATAACAAAGCAGCACAGTCGAACAAAATGGATACAGGGGCTGGTCCAACACCACGGTATCTGGACAGCAGCAACAGGCAGCTGCAGTGCCTGTTCTTACTGGAAATGCTCCCCCACTTGCCTGTGCAGACTGTCAACCTATGGGTTCACACCTCTGCCTAAGCCCTGCTTTTGAGCACTGGTGAGAGCAAATGCTGGGAGCACTTAAGAGTGCATCCGCTGCCTGGTGTAACAAAACTCTCAGCCTTGTTTAGATCCAGTTTACATGAAGATAAAGTTGGGCAGAAAAGCCTAGCTGAAGAGGGAGAACTTTTCCCACATTTGGGTTTTGAGCATCTAAACTCTTTACTACAGGCACCTGATGTTTATGTGGAATTCCCATCAGTCCTCAACTTCCCCAGGCAAGTAAACTCCTACAAGTCCAGCAGGAGGAAGCAGCTCATGAACGACTTTTATTGTACCTTCCTGGCCAGGACAGAGGGACAGAGAAGATCTGAACTCAGTAGTTATGTGCTCTTTAACTGGATTATATTCCTACCATCATAGCAAACATAAATTTTGTACAGTTTGTTTCTCTCCCTGCCCTTTGCCCTGCACTCCCTGGCCAGGCTTCCTGACTGAGATTGCTTGTTTGTTGTTGTATACCTTCATTTTCCCTGGAAACCCTCTGGCCTGCACATCCCACTCTATTAAGCAGTTCCCCCTGCTCCATCTTTGAGGCTAATAATAACCCTACACAACACCTGTCATAACCAAACCTCTAAACCCACCTATTTAGAGAATTATGTGCATTTTGAAGATAACTCTCTGCTTATCTGCTGGTTGTTTGTCTTTTTCTTGGTTAGAAGGGTCCTTCACCTTTTCCTGACCTCTGTATCACTTCCAGAGATTGGGCCTCACCTATGCCTTTTTCTATTCTCTGAAGGTCAAGTCTGCAATCTCAGTGCTCCAGACTCCTAAGCAGATAGGCCATTCATAATCCCTCCTGCCACCACCAAACTTCAGCCCAGTTTACATGTCCTGTAGTCCCATAACACTATTCCATAAGGGACAGGGAAACTATGGGTATGGCCATGCTGTACACTTATCCCTTAACCTGCCTTCCTGACAAGCAGCTTTTGGTTTGGGAGCCATAAGGTATAATACCACCCTTCCTCTCCTACACCAAGCACCGTGAGCCTCTGAGGTGCTACTGGGCATGGCTCATGCTGAAGAATTTACCTGCAGTGCTCTCCCTGCTCAAGACTCCAAAACTTAAATCGCAAATTCCAAGTCACCCTTGGATGGTAGTCAATGGAGAGGGGAGGCACTGGCTCAGTTCCAAAGATGCCTGTCCTTGTACCCTTGCACCTTTGCACACTCATGTATTTTGAAAGTAGGCCTAGTGAAGAATGAAAAGACTGCTCTCCCAGTAAGGGGCAGGGTTCAGTCTTCCTCAGCTTCCTCATACAAATCCTGCTTGACTAAGTCAGGCTGCATTCAATGTGACTAGCAGCACAAGCAAGGGGGCTGTTTGCACAAATAGGATGTGCAGTGCCATCTACTGATCTTTTTCTGTGAAGATCAACTCAAAAGACAATTTCTGATGGATGGCTAATTTGGGCATTATCATCAAAGGCCCAAACTTCAAGCGAACAGTTACGTAGACATTTTTAGTATCTGAAACATGGAACCTTTGAACCAACAAGTTTAAATAATGGTTAATAAGATACAGACCTCTAACCTCTAAGCATCAAGTTTTTGCCTTCTACTTTTCCAACTTGATTTGGTATTTTGTTTCTTGCTTTGCATTGGGTTACCAAGGATGATCTGGTGAATTTTTAGATTCCCAAACACTACACAAAAAGAGAAGGATCCAGAGCTTTGCAACTTGCTTGGTTAAGGTTCATGAATAAAGAGAATAGTGAGTACAAACAAGTTCATGGATGTGAACAGAAATCCTTATGCCATTTTCAAAGGCAGAAATACTTGGATTAAATATTAAAAAATTAAGACCAGGAAGCTTCTACTGGTGGCTGTGCACCTGCTTCCACTAAAGCTACACTGCAGCAAGAAACCTAGTTGGTGGCCTGGTAAAAAATGGCTGATAGATGAGAGAGAGATTGTTTGAAAAAAAGGAAATAAAATTGTACTAAGGAGGGCCCATTAATGCTCTGCAAAATACAGTTGAAACTCCAGAGGTCCCATTGAATCCTACTGCTGCTTAGAAATTGTCATCTATAAAAATAATTAACATTATCAGTATCATTTAGCATTTCAGTTAGCTACAATTAACTTCACATTAGGAAGCTCTGGAAGTTCATTACTCCTCGATGTCTGCAGTGATTTTAATCACACAGAACTACCATGACAGTACAGCAGTGTGTCTGAGTCAAATGCCTCATCCTTGGAGCTAAGGCCACGCACTTGTGAGCAACACATGCTAAACCTCATACCACTTCAGCAGTACTTATTATAACACTACTGCTTACAGCAAGCTGTGTGGGCTGTACAGTACATTAATTTACATGTCATCACACAGAATGCTATCTCAGCCAACATCTATTCTGGTTCCCTTATCAGGGTGGATATTTGAGCATGGGGTAGTAAATGGAAATGGCACTAACGTTTTCTTTGTCAGTTATGAGACAACATTTTGGAGAGCACCAATCACACTCAGCCTCCAAAAGAGCATCTGAGCTGCAGTCTCTGAGCTGGTAGCACAATAACCCCCAGCACTGGTCACGAGGTCAGCACAGGGTCACCAGTGACCATCCTCTTTCCGGCTCAGAGAGAAAGTCCAACCGCAGAGCTCATCGCTGAGCCATACCCAGTAATCCCACCCCCTTCTCTCCAGCCTCTTGCGCTGAGCACCCAGCAGATCTGCCAGCAGGGCACTAGTAGGCAACCAGCACCAAGTCTCTTCCTCTGCAGTGCACGCACACCTAGGCACACTGGAACTAGTGAAATGGAATGATGGAAGGCGAGCTGGAGCTCAGACATGGTCATATCCTACCCAACCCACGTAAAATTCTACAGCAACGCCTCACAGTACATCTCTTGAGTGGTGAACTCGTTTTGTATTACGCCACTATCACCATCACCACCAACAGACAAAACCCAAGAGGCACCATCATTTACAGAATCAACGTGAAGCACGTGAAATATCTTGGCAGTGTTTGTCTCTTTTGATTCACTCCTTTCTGTTCTTGCACACAACCCTTTAATTCAGAGCGTTTTTAAAGCAGCCTTTTGTACTCCACTACGATCCCAAGAGCAATTCAGACCCATGAAGATTTTTATTCAATCACTTGCACTGAAGGTCTAAAGACAAGCAAATAAACAAAAAAAAAAATCCCACCAAAACGAAAACCAACAAACGGACAGAGAAGTCTGCAGCTGCTGTCTCCCCTTGGGGCCAGGCCGCCGCAGATATGTTTTATCTCCAGGTTTCCATGTTGCCACACCCTCCGAGGCGCCCGGGCGAGGGCCGGGAATGGGAGCACACAGCTTGATGAATGAAGCCCTTGTGGAACGCGTCAAAGCTGGATCGCGATAACCGATAGTGCGAGGCGCAGCCGCCGGGAAGAGCGGGGTCGGTCCTCCCTGCACGGCGCCTCAATCCCCTCGGCCAGAGGCGCG
>JAHLSL010013433.1:1351434-1375799 GCA_025920805.1 Petroica traversi
ACCCGGCTCCCGCTGCCCGCCCGCCGTGTCCCTCCGTCTTCTCTCAGGGTCCCATTTCATCCACTTCCAAAGTCTCCCGGACTTTTGTGGGCTTGTGGCTTCCTTCGCTGCGTCCTGAGGATTTATTTTTGGGAATGGTGGCGCTTCTCTGCAGAGGCAGCTGAATGGGTTAAATCGAGCCGAGTTAACCCATCGCTGAAGGGCCTTCGAACTGAGGCGATGTCACATTAACTCCTCAACAGCCCATTGCCAAAACTGAGATGTCACATTAACCCAGAAAAAAATGGAGACCGTGCCACATTAACCCACAGCCCAAACTTGAGAAGCTGCCAGGAGATGAGGCGTCACCTTCCTGCTGCAGTAAAGCTGCAGCGCCCTTCTGCCACAGCACCAACACCCCTCGCGTTACGGTGTCTCCGGGCCTCGGCGTATGCATAGCTCCTGAAATTGTTCATTTTCTGCAAAGCCAAGATAGCAGGTTATTCTCCTTTCACTTATTCATCCAAGATTTTCTGCACAACAGCTCTTGACAAAAAGGTTCTAGGGAGGGTGAAAGGCAGGGGAACAACTCAGAGAATGCTTGCCTTGTACATCCTGAAAATCACACTTATTTAAAAAAAAATGTTTTACAATACAGTATTTCATTTATTGATGTAATTTCCCTCCCCTTTATTGCTGTTTTCCATCAGAAACAAGGCTGCAGGGAGAGGGTGCGGGGCGGGGGGGTAAGGGGGGGGATAAGGAGAGGTGGTGGGCGTTGTCTTACTTTACATTAGACTTTCCTGAAGTGCGAATTGAAATTGAAGATGCTTTTATTTTTCTCCCTGGACGATTCTCCTGAGGAAGTGAGGATCTTTTGCAATCAATCTCTCACCACTGTGTCGCTGCTGCTGTGAATCCTGCAGCAGTGGAAATCCTGAAGCATTAGAACAGACTGGCTTTGGAGCTTTCTCAACTATAGCACTGGGGAGACATGCTTGATGCTGTAATTGTAAGAGTACTGGCAACTACATTTACAATAATGTGGCAATTGCTACTGGTGGTGGTGTTATGCGGTTCGCTTGTGAGAGTTTTCCTTGGGAAGTTTGATTCTTCACCAGAAGAAATTATTTCCAGACAAAATGTCTGGGAAGCAGCTTTGCTTAACAGGCTGCGTGTCCAAGTGGAAGAGGCACGGGCAGTTTGCCTTTGTAGAAAAGAGGGTAAATGGTGTCCTGAGCTGCATTAGGAGCTGCGCTGCCGGCAGCTGGAGGGAGGGGATTCTGCCCCTCCCCTCAGGATGGGTGATGTCACTCCTGGAGTGCCGGGTCCTGCTGTGGGCTCCCAAGTACAAAAGAGACGTGGCCATGCTGCAGCAAGTTTAGCAAAGGGCTGCAGAGACGTTTAGGGGCTTTTTCCTGGGAGAAAAGACAGAGTTGCGACTTCACCTGCAGAAGAGAAAGGCTTGGGGAGGGGGGGATCTAAATAGTGAACACAAATATCTGAAGGGAGGTGACGCAGACAGAACAATTGGTGGTGGGCACAAACTATAGCAGAGGCTCTTCCCGTGAACATCAGAAGACACTTTTTCAGAAGTCAGGGTGACTGAGCAGTGGCCGTGGTTGCACAAGGGGGCTCTGAGGACTCCTTTCATCCAGAGCAACTGGAGCACAGCCCTGGGCAGCAGGCTGTAGGAAGGCCTGCCTGACCAGGGGGTTGGACTACCTGACCTCCACTCCAGATGTGCTTTCGAACTTCACCCAGGCTGTGGTTCTGTGGTTCTGATAGCTGGACAGGTCCAGTCAATGCAGGTTCAGAGTCAATATTTGGGAATATGCGACAGAAAAAGCAAAGTGTTTAAACATACGGCCTGGTAACCTCAAATGTTATCGTATTCCGTATCTCTCTGTGCCCAGTATTGTTCCTGTCCCTTTCAGACCCTGCAGCCACAAAACCGAAGGGCGGGGCAGGGGCGGTCCCTTGGGAAGTCGAGGCACTGAGGCGGAGGCTCTCTCCCGCTGCCCGCTTTGCCTCTTGGCTTTTCCCTGCCTCTTCTCGCAACGGTACCAGCTCTAGAAGCTGCATTTCACAATCACAAAGTGTTTCAAGTGGGAATTTTGCACCACCTGTCTGCAGCCGCAGCTCCGTGCTGGGACGAGCGGAGCAACCCCGCTCCACGCGGTCACCGCAGCCTCCCGCTTTTGATTGCTAATGAACTGCTGGTTTTCAGTTATGTCTACTCGTATCTGTTTCTCATAAATTATGGAAAGGGATTAGTTAAAACTAAAGGGAGGTAACTTATTTTGAAGTGATTCCCTCAACTGTATTAAAGCAAGACAGTATATTAATTTCCTTTCATGATTTTGGGTACTGTTGAGTAATATTCCCATGTTAATTCTTCTGTGCTTACTGGTGCTGGTGAAGGGGTCTTGTGAATTCTGCAGCTCATGTCCCTGGTACTGTTACAGCTTTTAGGATTTACTTACTGTACAGTGTTTGCACATGGAGTACAACAGGAATTGTATGGTGCTTGGGTATGCCTGTGCTTGCACATTTGCACCACATTGTCATAAATCAACTCTAGGGACAATAGGGAGACTAAAAATTTCTCTGGCTTTAGCCCATTCTCCTACTCCCATTATATTTTCTAAAACAGGATATCCATGTTAAAGAAAGTTTTATCTTGGAAAGCTGAAATTATATTTTATGGTAGTATGTCCTGTTTTGAGGTTTGTCTGTACCAGCAGAAGTTTTGTTTGAGAATCAATTAAGAATGTTAACTTGCTCTTTAACATTATGGTAACTTTTAAATTCACCCCATGATATGAAAAATACTGTTATAACTCTAGACTGAAGGAAATACTGATTTTTTTTTCTTAAAAAATGCTTTTCTGTATAAAAATCAACCATTAATTTTCACTGCCACTCCTTTTCTGTGCTCCTGTTTTAACGTTTTTATCCTGTACTGGCTTTAGGTAAAATCTCTTCTAGTCAACCTTGCACTGAAATCAGCTTAAGCTAAAGTCTGTGGCAAAGGAGCTTTAGTTAACTTGATTTTGGCTGTTTTGTGAGAGAGACAGAGGAGGTTTTAGATACACTGAACACCATATGGGCACACAAACACTACACAAATTCAAAATCAAAAAGACCTGCTCCGTACCTGATTCTTAAAAGAGCATAAACTCCTCAGCTGTCTTAAATTTCTCTGAGCTCCTGTGTGCTCCCTGGAACAGTTAGGTCATCATCTCAATAAGCATTTGGTTTGCAAGTTTGCCTAGATTTCAGCCCCTGCTAAGAACATCAAGGCAGCTGTAGCAAACCTGTCAGCCCATTGTGCTGTCTGTAGCAGTAGCCTAGGGAAGAGTTTAAGAAACTGTTTTAAACAAGCTTCAAAGCAGCTCAGAGGCTTTAGGATATCTTCGTGTTTGATTGCAGAACCCTAAGGAGCTCTTAGAGTGAAGCCTGGGGTTCAGAACTTACCCTGTTCCTCCTAAGCATCCTAAGAAAGAGATTAATCTTCTCATTCAAAGTTAATGGTTTTAAAAAGAAGGGTGGATAACATGTTCTTCAGAATAGCCCACCAGCTTGAGTCCATGGTTCCAAGGCAAGAGCTGTGGTTATCAGTATCCTCAGGAAACAGGAAATTCCGGTTTTCTCTAAGGACTTCTCTTTTAGGAACAGCCACATCTTCAGAACACACCAGGGCTGTGGTCCATGCTGCAGACTGGGAGCTGGGAGAAGCCTTTCATTGACTTGACTGAGTAAGACTCCTAATTTCCAGAGAGGAGTGTGGCTAAAAGTAACTGTGTAATCCCTAGTATTTTCTTGGCTGCTTAAAATGTCATGCTGCTTAGCATGCTTGCCCTGAAAGCCTTTCCAAGGCTGCTGTTGTAGGGCAGACAGAAACAGGCTCTGCTCTGGCTTCCAATAGTCAGTCAGAGGTGAGCTCCAGTGTCAGTAACTAATACTGAGCTAAATGGAAGCCAGTCAGTGCTGCTGGTGTGAAGAGGATATTCCCTTGTGCTCACTATGCTGGTTTGCTTGCATAACCTCCAGTTTGGAGCACAGGCAGTGCTGGAGCATGGTGGTGCAGCACAAGCTCTTCTTTTCCACTGAGTGTGGAACCTCAAGTGCACCTTAGAGCTCTTCCCCACCACAGGTTGGTGAGAAGCCCATCAGTGTTATTGCACACATACCATGAGATGCCTTGCTGTTGCCTCAGTAACTGGCAGAGCAGGTTCTGCCAGTGCAAATGGATTGAGATGCTTGTCGCTGCAGTTACATCACTGTTTGCACCCAAGATCCCTTTCCCTTTCCTTTTCCACTTTCCCTTTGCCTTTTCCCTTCCTTTCCCCCTTTTCCTTCCCTTTACCCTTTTCCTCTCCCTTTCCCTTCTTGAAGCTACCAAATAATTTCCATCTATTCTTCTCAAATATTAGTGCCTGTAGCAGTGGAGGATCTTTGCCATCATAAATGCAATGCAGGCTTCAGGTTCGAACGATTGTTTTGGGTGGGTATGACTTCCCCGTGGTGGATTGTCATGCAGATAGGCATTGCAGACTTGCCTGGTTCTGTAAGCAGAGGAAAAGAAAAGTACAGAGAATGACAAAAATGTTAACCAAGATGTCAGTTAGCAGAATTTAATTATGTGTTCAGGGACTTGGGCAACCAGATGGCATAAAAGACGCTTGGTTTCCACGGCATGAACTCTGAAATAACATGGTTCCCTTATGAATGTGTGTTCCTTCTTTCTAATGCATCTATATACATATTTTTGCAAATATTTATATATATTTCCCTTGTATGAAACCTAGGAAGAACAGTAATTGGTACTCATAGCATTTATTGAGTGCTAACTTTTTTGTACTACAAGTTCAGCACTGAATCAGACAAATGGCACATCTTGCTCGGGGTTCAGAGCTCTGTGACAAGGTCAGAATGTCGGACTTGAAGATTAGCAATGTGCTGATCAGCATTTCAGGTAAACTTTATTGTTCAGATGAGTAGCCAGGCCTCGGCTGGGTAGGTCTAGCTGACAGTAAACCAATTTGTTTACTTCAAGATACACAGAAAACAAGTCTTTTAAAGACAGAATCAGTGAAAACACTCAGTTCATGGTGGCCTTATGCTGTACAAATAATGATGCTGACATTCAAAACTAAATAATTTAACTCTGTGTAACAGCTGTAGAGGTTTAGTTTTTGAGTGAAACAACTCAACAAGATAGCTACAAGGCAGCTTTGCAAAATAAATCAAGTAGTCCTAGTACCATGTCTAACTTTGTCTTCTACACCAACTTCCTCTGTGAAAAAGTTAATTTTGTCTCACTAATACTGTTCAAGGAGCAACTAATGTTGTTAGAAATAGAAAACTAGTATGAAATATTTGTTCTTATTCTTTGAAGGAGTTGGGAAAAGAGATAAAATAAGTCTATTATTTAGCCTTTCTTAATCTTGTCTACTACCATGAAGCTCTCTTCACTTAATGTGGCAGAACCTGGACAATTCTCCTTGTATATTCCAGGTTTACTCTGGCTGAGAACCTCCCCTCACAAACACATATGTGTCAGAAGTCCAGTGATGTGTAGCATATTTCTGGCCAAGTCACACCAGCCAGAAGCAGAATTGAAAATATAAAATGCTTTCTAATGGCCTGTAATGCAAACATATATTTTGCCTGTTGGGTTTGGATTTAGCATCCTAAAGTCCAAAGGCATTTAAGTATGCTTCCAGTGGTTGCAATAACATTAGCACTTGCTGCCAGTATTGCACTTGAAGTCCTTTATAAACATTCCCTTAAATTACATAGCTTGCTAGTTATTATCTGCATACAGCAAGTAGTACTTCACAGTGTGCAGTGGTTGTTTAGCCCCACATGGTATTTACACCTGCAAGGGGCTTATTGCCTGTGATGCTGAATCTGTCAAGAGCTGTTCAGATATATAATTTGTCCTGCTTAGAATTCAATATAAGATCAAGTAATAACGGTCCATTTCAGCAAATATCTGCCCATAGAGGAAACATTAAATGACTGTGCTGTCCCCCTTAATATCCATAATGCTGTATTTTGTGTGAGATTGTAAATGGAAATTCAATTTACCTGTTGATGTTTACACCAGTAAATATGTTAAGGATTTCAGCATTCATTTCATCAAGTAAGTAAATATTTGTCATTCAATTTTTCCTAAAGTATCATTGGCTGATATTGAATGATAGCAAAATAAGTTTTATTATTTCTGTAGAAATTAATACATATTCCCTCCCAGGAGGCCTGTCCTGACTATGAAAGGCAAGAAAAATGTTTAAATGTGCACTTAGGTATATTTACATGTATATACAACTTTGAGAAGCCTATTTCAACATCAACTCATATAGTATTCTTCCTATTTTACCTATAAGCATTTTCTGACTTTCAGTCTGCTGTACCAGAGAAGGTCTGGAGAGAGCAATACTACTCAGCAGATGCCAATATGCAATTTGTGAGCTCATTTTATCTGCTTCTCAGGTTGCTGAAGGTACAAGTAGGAATTTCCCTAATTATCTTCTTCCCCTCTTAGCTTGTGAAATAAATGTGCTTTATGGAATAAGTATTGATACTGGAATGAATACAGAAAGAGTTTGTTCTTTGCAACAGATGCAAATTTCATTTTGTTTTGATCAGTTGTTACAGACCTTGCAAATGCTCACAGGTGCCATTGGGAAGTCTGTGTTTAGAAGATCAGGTAGTATCTTCACCTTCTTACTCTGTGGAGAAACAAACCTTGGGCTTTTTGAGATTTCAATCCAATGTTCTTATAAAGTTGGTCTAAAATCCTGACTTTTAGTTGTCATTTTAACCTTTGCTCTCAGTCAAACAGCTTCGAAGTTATTGCTGCATTTCATAGATAATATTATTTCGCCATGGAGTAGTCTGTCTCCAAGATAAAGCATCAAACCAGTTCAAGAAAATTCTTCTGCTCAGTTAAATGAGCACTGGAACGTTCACAAACACTGCCTGCCTCATGTGGACGATGGTACTGGAGCTCTAAATTTCACACACAGTGCTCTCCGGCTTCTCCTGGCATGCAGGAATGCACAGCCTTAGCAGGGGTTAATGTCCCCACTTTGAGAACAGCTCACTCAAGAATTCTCTTAAAATCTGGCATATACATCCCTGAGCAGTTTTTCTGTAGTCACAATGTCTGTTGATTACTTGATAACTTTCCATGAATTTTGCTTGTTATTTCTGTTAAGAACTGTGTGATGCTGATGTTGTAACTGATGTTCAGAATGATTTGTACTTTTGCACAAACACACTACTATACTTAGAATGAGCAGCATTTAATTTTTTTACAGTGTTGCACAACAAGTATGGAATATAATTTATTTTTAGGTGATACAAACAATAAACATTGCTCTTGAGTTTGGTGGTGATATTTTTCACAAACAGCATAGTGAAAAATTCTTCCAGTACAAATATAAAACAGGTTCTGGTTCTCTAAATTAATCCCTTGAGGTATTCAGTTACTCACTAGGGCATAATGATTGCTATCAATAAGAAAGATGAAACCTTACACTTTTGGAAAGATGTTCATAGATACATAATGACCATAAATCAATGTATTTTTAAACAACATTTTGTTGCAGTGAATATTGCTAACTGACCTATCCTACTAAACAATTAATGAAACCTTAAAAATTAATATGAGAATTTATTATGAGCAATCATTTTTTTCCTTTTTGAAAAGATGCAGTATCTCAGAATGCCAGCAGTCAGTGAAGTTTTTCGGTTTCTAAAGCGTAACTCGTTCCAGAAGTAAACTTCCTCTTTGAAAGTGAAGCAAACCTCCAGATGGACTCCATTACTTCCACAATATTGTTCCTGGTAAGCGGATTATTTATGGAGTTATTGACAGAGTTTTTCTTCTGCGTGCTGTTTCATGCAGTCATTTTTTATCTTTTAACAAAATGCAATAAAGGAAAGAATTATGAGAAATCATGAGGAATAGGGTATGAGTAGGCATTGCCAACTTATATTTTACAGATAGTATAAAAAAATCCTGCAAATATGTGTTGTATCCCTGACCCAAATATATTTGCAATTTGCATTTAGAAAATAAAAATTCTTACAGACCAGCAATCCTTGGTTCTCTGAGAGACAGCCCAGGTGAATAGAGAGTTAGCAGAGATCATGATATTCATTCTATATTGTGTCTTCCTGAGGAATCTCCAAAGAGAAGAGGAGAGAAGAGAGAAGAGAAGAGGAGAGGAGAGGAGAGGAGAGGAGAGGAGAGGAGAGGAGAGGAGAGAAGGCATGGGAATTGTCATTTCATCCTGTGCTGAAAGGAACTCCTTGCTCACAGAAATGAAGTCAATTCTCAAACAGCATGAAAGCGTAGAGGAAGAACTGAGGAACGCTTTTAATTCAGCTGCAGAAATATATGCAGAACGTAAGTATTTATGTTGGAATTTGAGCAGGAGATTTCAACTTCTAATCTTTCATGCTGAGAAGTACAATGGCAGCTTCCTAGCTACCTCATATGGACATGGGTTTCTCTGCACTGACAGATGAACTGCATTTCCTAACTCTGTGATTTCTCATTCCCTGTAATTTCTAATTCTAATTCTAATTTCATTCTGATCAATGTGGAACAATTCTACCTTTTGAATTATTGAAATTATTTATTAACTACTCATCATTCTCTAGGATGTTGTGTCCAGCCATTGGCCAGAGCCATCGTGACTCAGCTGATGAGATCTTGTCAAACAAGCATTGCTAGACA
Organism: Petroica traversi; assembly: GCA_025920805.1. Lineage (NCBI taxonomy): Eukaryota > Metazoa > Chordata > Aves > Passeriformes > Petroicidae > Petroica > Petroica traversi. The sequence continues at coordinate 1,360,175 of JAHLSL010013433.1, forward strand.
GTGCTTTTTATTAAAAACACCTATGTGCTTTTGATGTTCAAGTAGTTTTAGCACTTCTCTTTCCTGATTTGTGCATAGAGATGGTTCTGCAGCACTGCAGGGCTGCCTTTGGTAGTTTTAACTTCCAAATTTCTTATGCTCCCCTCCAACACATTTTCTGTGTCTGTTGTGTGTACATCCACCCCTCTGCATTCCACCATCCACTCCATTCCAAGCCAGCAAGGTACTAATAAAGCTCTTGATGAGACACTGAGAGCGGTACCAAGAATGCATCTTCCTTCCTGAAGAGAAGATTGAGGTGTCTGATAAGTGTGAAGTTTTATTCCAGCAGCTACAACTATAAACTGCCTTTGGTTACAGTGGAACAAACAAGTGTTGCAACTGTTTAAATGTATTGTTCATCTTTAGCAAAGGATTTATATTTCAAAAAGAAAGTAAAACCTGTTAAATACTTTGCTTCATCCACACTTATGTGTGGATACTGGCTGATGAACAGATAGGCTTGATTATAATATAAGTAAGCGAGATAAAATGGTTGTGACCTGAGACCTAACCCATTAAATGTGGGCTGTTCTATATGAATACCGTTTCTGCAAAATACATAAGCTTCTCACATAAACATATGTTTGTAGAGTTTGCTTTTAATATGTAAGAGAGTCCTTAAAAATCTCACCTTAACCAGGTGAACTCTGAACCAGTTTTGCTTATAGCTGTGCAAGAAGTGCTGTGTCTGATACACATATTGTGGAAATTTAAGAGAGAAAAAAACAACCAAACAGAAAACCCCAAACCAAACCAACCAACCAAACAAGAACAAAAAGGCCACCCCAAAACTTAATTGCAAAGTACTCCATTAGCAATGGTAGTTTGTTGGGGCAGCATTCATGTGCTCATTTTTATTCTTGTGGCTAAGAATGAATATTCATGCTAAGAATGAATTTCCCTAAAACACAAGAGAAGAATGAAAGCTTTTAGCATTTGGCTGAACAAACTCCTAGAGCTTTTAATGATCAAGGCAATTGCTGAGCAAGAGTATTTACTAGGCCAGGGTACCTCACTGTGCACAAAAATAAATAAACGTAGAGAAGAAGAGAAACTGAAATATGTCTCTGAGCATGCATTATAATCTATGTCATGTTCTTTGGGACAACTGGTCTGTTTGTGATTTCTTACTGAGTTATAAGAAACGCAAGTTGCAGTGAATATAATTTTGTGTGGGTGGACAAACTATGGTCTAAATATGAATTGACACTAAGATGGACCTTTTATTTCACCAGGCTCTCATATTGGATCTTTTAATTCATGGTTCTGTGAGGATAACCTCATTCTGATTTAGAAATAAATATGGATCAGTTGAGACTGTTCAATTATTCACAGAAAAATCCAGTCAAACTTTCCTTTGTAACTCAGTACCATCAGGAGCTGCAGCTTTGCTGAGAGATAGTAGTCTCACTCTTGTCATAGGTTGTTGCCCTTGATAGTGTCAGAATGGATTAGTATTTGGATATGCTTACAGACACTAGTGTGGGAGGCTTGTAAGATATTTGTTTCCCGTCTGCAGCATGAATATTAAAGTAAAAAAAAAAAAATTACAGTCCTAATAACTTACATAAACTTCCTCAGCATTTGTAACCAAGAGAAAGGAGAGTGTCCTTAGAGTGTGAAAACCAGCGGCAGAGAAATAGTTGTCCTTAGAGAGCATTAGTTAATAACAGGGAAAAAAACGGAATAGTGGATGAGAGGGCAGATTTACTGATAGAGCTGCAGGATCATAGCCAGCTGCTTGTTAAGACCTTATAGCTCAGCACAGATGTCATGAGATAAATAATCAGCCAAGCTATGGTTTTAAGGGGAGTGTAAACCTGACTCTAGCCCCCTTATTAGCACTGAGTAGTGCAGTACATGTTCTTGTGCTACCAGGCAGTACTTGTGCATCTCTACAGTCCTTCCCACCATTTAGATCAACTGATATCCATCTTAAAAGGCTGCACCATTGCACAGCCTCCCACTTCACCACTGTGGCTGCCTCTAGTCCCACTGGAAAATACAGATTGATAAAAGATGTCCTTGTTTTGGAGTCCCTGCCCTTAACCATGTATATATATCTCTGCTGGGGAGATCAACAGCTCTATCTGTCCTTTATTCTGCTGTTGCCACCAGGTGCTCTCTAGCACTGTGACATGATAGATGTATATATTTCTTACTTTGTCTCTGTAGTAACAGGCTGCCAAAAGAAGTCTGGGAGCTCAGCCATGAGCATAGGAAAAATGGAGGTCTCTACTCCACCATCAGGAAAGCAAACTCTTTAAAGAAATTGTTATGAACTGAAGACTGGAAATGGCACCTATACGTTTAGATGATTTTAAAAGGTATTCTTCCCATTTTATTTTGTTGTATGAGAGGCAATTGAAATGTTTTGCCTCACCTCTTTGAGGAAAGGAATGGGCATTCAAGTCTCAACATTTGCTTTCATTGTTAATGCTTTGACACAACTTGTAATGTTGCTTTGTGACCACCATATGTTTTTACTTTTCTTCACCCTTCATCTCCATCCCCAAACTACTCAACTATCATGCTAGTGCAATCATACTTCTGAACACTTCAGTTAATTCCTCAAATTTCTTGACTGGTTTCCAGATTTAAGTCACACAAGTTCAAACACCCTTGCTTTACTTTCAGCATTCTCTGTGATCCAGCCTCTTACATTCATTTTCATTTTCTGTGTGGTGCTACCATTGCCTCTCCACAGGTCACCAGGTCTGGCTGAACCCAGCACCACCACGTTCACCACTAAACCCTATCCCAAACTGCTGCATCCACATATCTTCTAGATACCTCCAAGAATGGTCCCTCAAGCACTTCCCTGGGAAGCCTATTACAATGCCTGACCACCCTCTCAGAGAAAAAGTATTCCCTAATGTCCAATCTAAAGCTCACCTGGCATAACTTGAGGCCATTTCCTCCTGTCCTGTCACTTTTTGACTGGAAGAAAATACTGTCCCCAACCTTACTACAGCCTATTGTCAGGCAGTTGCAGAAAGCAGTAACAGTCCCTCTGCTGCTCCTCACAGGATTTGTGCTCCAGACACTTCACCAGCCCCACTGCCATTCTCTGGAGTTGCTCAATGTGTTTCTTGTCATGAAGTGCCAAGAACTGAAGACAGGACTCGAGGTGCGGCCTCAGCAGTGCCCAGTAGAGGGGAACTGTGCTTTGCATTAGAATTGTTTAGCTACACACATTTGTTACCCCCTTGTGGTTTCTGGGCCTGCAAAGTGTTTCAGCTGCATTTCAGAGTCAGAACCAAATACGCAACAGCTTTTTCTTGCCTTCAAAGTTCAGCGTTAGGATTTAAGGAAACAACAGCAGAGTATGTGGCATATCAAATGTTTTGGTAGCCACTGAAGCTAAAAGCAAGAATTAGAAAAGTAAGTGATGAAATGCAAAGACTCCAAATCCTCCCTGAGAGGTAAAAGCTGCTTCTACCTGAGTTTTAGATATTTATATATTTGGCTGAGTAATGAATGTGAATAATGAGATCTTGTTTAACTGATGGCCATAAATGTCTTTCCCGTTAGCAGCACTGCAGAAGCTATTCCAGCCACTGTGCAGATTGATGGAAAACGTGTGTGGGTTGTGTGTGCACACATACATGGTGGTGTAGGTTTGCTACTGTATGATAAGCATTGATCTTTAAATTTATCTTAAGTGAAGGCAACAATTGTCTTTTGTGTTCACTGCAGGTTTTTTGCCAACATATAAAAATTTAGAAAACCCTTGCATTTCACCACTGTCTGTAGAATTGGGGCAGCATATTAGCTACGAAAAATAAAAGACACAGAAAAAAATCTTGTGAAATCATTCCTTTGAAGCTAAAATAAAAACATTGTTATGCCCAGAGATTAATTATGAATAATCGGATTCCGACTTTAATCTGTTCAGTTAAGTGGGGAAGCATGGATGAGTTGAGGAGGAATATTTTTCCATCTTAAAATGATCAAAGTATTTTTGTATATTTGCAGAAATTGGTGGAGACATGACAGTCAGAGACAGGGGAAAAGGGTACCAGTTCAGAATAAATAATGGCATCAGATGAAACATGGAACAAATAGGGAAAGAAATGGAAAGAACTTGTACTGGAAGTTATGCAAACTCCTGCATGGTTTAGTAGAAAATACTAAAATCTCAGTTTTCCCACAACGACCCAGCTAACTTTGTCAGAAGCCAGTTGTTTTCAGTTTTCATCTCTGCAGATGCAAAAATATCACAATGTAAAAATAATACATGAAAAAAAAATTGTAACAATGGCCAAGGGCTGTTTGCTCAATGTGAAAGCCAATCCTATGCAGTAAGACTTTGTATATTTTCCTTTGGTTGTAGATTTCGTTATTAATTTCTAAGTTTCTCTCCATCCTGTTTGAAACTCATGCACCAATGAGCCAGAAGTTCACTCCTGGAGGAGAGGAATGAAGAAACAATGTGTTCAGGCCACAGATATATTTTTGTTAGAGAAGGCAATACTGGGGCTGAGTAATGTTTGTTGTTTTTTTAACCTGCTGATGGATCTGGTAAATTTAGAGCAAAGTTGGAGAAGACTTTGTCTCCAGCATGCTCCATTTACTAGCCAACAAGGAAACTGCTTACATGCAGGCATTGTAAGGTTGAAAAGACAGCAAGCACCACAAACTTTTCAACACACACTTTGAAAAGTGTCCCTGTGTATAGAGCTGTAATCCTGTAGCCCAAAACCAGAGCCTAAGTCTGTTCCTTAGAGTAATCCACTTGGCACATTGGCCTGAGCTGCATCTCTCCACAGCCTTGTGTTTCCTGCCTGCCTTCCCTATCATGCACATTTAGCCTGCAATTATTACCTACATCGTTAAGGACGAGTAGCATTCTTTCTTCATGGGTTTTTCTCCTTCTCAATCTTCACCTTGGTGACCACTGGTTTAATTTTTTTGGCATAATCTTACTCTAGGAACAAACTGTCAGAAAAGTATAGATTAGTTTTAGAGTCAGTTTGGTTTTTTTGTGTTTGTAAGAACTCTTCCTTTTTCATGCCCCGGTTTCAGTTACAGATTATCATGCAACAACAGCCTCAGTTCTCTTAGGTGTACGGAATCCTTGTGGCTTTTTCAGTTCTCTGCATTTCTTCAGATACAGGGGGGAAAAAAAGCCAGATTAAATGATGAGAGTGCAGTACAAGTCTCACTTTCCTCCACTTAAAATGTAACAAGACCCAGTGACTGCTGAAGCAATGAATCACCACGATTTACATATGCAGGTCAGCAGGGAACATTCTCTCACAGCAGAGAGCATCTCTGCAGTCAACACTTTGCTACTCCAGTGCAGCTGCCTCTTGGCAAACGCAACCCAATACACAGGCATTCCAGTTAGTGGTGCCTTAACCAGCACACAGGCGGTGTGATGAGGAGGCCACATTTTCCCTTCTGGGAGATCTGAGCTGTGCAGGGACAGTTTCCCCTCGAGAGATGTACCAGGGCTTAGCTGGCTGCACAGGAAAGAGGTGTTCCCTTTTTATGTTGCCATTTCCCTTGGAGACCGGTCAGCGGCGGACCGAGGTCCGTGGTGGACCCAGGGTGCGGTCCTGGAGTTCAGGTGCTGGTGACAAGCAAGAACACCTTGTACGAGCGGTGTTTGCAGAAAGGGGGAGGTGTTCCCACCGTCCCAAGGTCACCAGCCTTCCCGTGGCACTAACTAAAATCGGTGGAGGGTGAGCTGGGAAGGAAAGGACCTTCTGCACCCATCTTGAAGCGAGGGAGAGGAATCTCAGCAGCGCCCGAGTGGGAGCAGGGCTGGCTCGGGCGGGCGGAGGAGCCGGGGTCGTGCTGCCGGGGGTGTATCCCCAGCGCCGAGCCGAGAACACGGCGTTCCCTGCCCGCCCCTGAACTGGGGCTGACCTGCCCCAGCCTGCCGGGCTCCGGGGACCGCGCCGGTACCCTCCGGAGGGCGGGGCGCGAAAGAGGGAAAGCAAGAGGGGTGGAGGGAAAGAAGTTCCAAAAGGGTTTATTTCATCGTAAGTACTCGAGGTGTGGTATTACTTCGATTGGCGCTTTTAAAAAATTTTTTTTGTTGTTGTTTTGGTGCGGGTTTTTGTTGTTGTTTTGTTTTGCTGTTTGTTTGCTTTTCCCTGTGTATGTTTTCTTTTTAAGTTAAAAAAAAGCAAACAAAAAAATGCAAGGCAATCAGCATCCCTAAGCAAACATATTTTCAGAAAAGACGTAGGAAAAGAAAAAGCCATTGCTTTTACAGAAATAGACTTATGGCACTTTTGGTTTTTTTTACTTCCTGCCATTGTTAAACAAGTACTTTTCCTTTACTCTTCTCCCTGTCCTGAACGTTATAATTATGTTTCCTTCCCAAAGGAAACCGAAAGTCCTATGACCCCTCGCAAGAAAGAAAAGACCAAATGTTTGACAAAGACTTCATCCCCACAAGTTGTTTTGTTTTTATAAGGGTATGCCTTTAAAGCACGTTTCTCTCAGAGGTTTTGTGCCATTGTGGTGCAGGTCTCAGCCAGGCCGTGTGCCCGTGAGGTGTGCAGAGGAGCAAATCAAGCAGTTTCAGCCTGCAGCAGGTCAATGTGTCAGCAGGCTCAGAAGCCTGGACATGTTCCTTGGGACTGCATTCCTAGGGCTGTCTCTGTGAAACCTTTGTTAAAAGGGATTAGCAGCACTCTTGGGCATTTTCCTTGTTTAGTGAAATCAGGTCTGTGCCAATCTTGGATCAAAATGAATAATAAATCCTGAGAGATTTTGGTAGCTATTTTGTATAAGTGCCTATATTTCATGCAAGCATCACAGCATTTGGAGGACTTTTTGCCTTTCTCTGATTTAGTTTCCTTATGGAGAGCATAGGGGTAACCCACTCACTCATTGTGTGGTATTCTTCATAGTAGCTAAAGTCAGTACCTAGTCTAGTGTATTTGACTTTCAATTTATTAGCTGGAGCTATCTGGACACCATCTGCCTATTTTGTGTTTGTTGTTTTGGTGGTGTTTTTTGGTTGTTGGTTTTGTTTGTTTGTTTGTTTGGTTTTTTTGTTTGTTTGGTTTTTTTTTTGTGGTAAATTTGGTTTCATATTACTGTTATGTTATATACTTAATGTATTCCAGTCCATTAACCACCTAATAAAATCCTTTACAAATATTGGTTTTAGTCTGTTCAATAGCTAAATGTTGCAGCCTCTTGCAGTCTGCAGTTCAACCTGAGGGAACAAGAACCTTTTTTTTTCTCTAGTTTTGCTACTGTACTGCCCTGAATAGAAGATAAGCCTCTTGCCTGTCAAATGTGAAAACATGAAAAAAACCCCACCACTCCCACTTTGGAATTCTTTCCCTGTGTACTGTGAGATGAGTTATGCCATGTGCCCTTTAAAGTCTGTGCAGGTTTCACCCTGGCAGATGCCTTCAGCAAGTGCAAGGGCAACCTCTCAGTTAGCATTTTCTCCAAGCCTTGCTACAGTAGGTGGTGGCACACAGCAGCACCTTTTGGGCCTGATTTGCACCCTTTTGGCAGCTGATCCCCACCAGAGCACTGGAGCTGAAGCAACCAGTGCAGCCTTGTTACAGGCTGTAAGGCCATGCATGGGTGGGGACTGCTTGTTGGCCCTGCCTAATGCATTCCTTGCCTGCCACAGGAGGAGACTCCCACTCTGGGCCTTCATTGGGACACATCTGTTTCCTCATTCTCTTTCAAACACAGGAACCCCTTGCCCTTGTCCTTGTCCCACAGATATTCTTCTCCCTCTGCTTTTCATCCTTTATCATCCAGCTGCAGTGCCTTTTGGCTTTTCTCAGATGTTAGTGCCTAGCACTACACTGGCAACTGCTTCTTATCAACTCGTGTGTCTGTTTAATCAATCTTGTGGTTTTATCTTATCCAGGGTCCTTGAAAGCTACTTTAGACCTCTTTCCTTATGTTTGCAAGGTTGCTGTGCCAAAACTATGCCAAAAGAACCAAAAGGCTGCTTCTTTTCTGTTAAGCAGCCACGTTTAAACTTTTGCCCAGAAAAACTGGAGAAGTGCAGTAAAACCTTCAGAGGAAATAGGCAGGGAAGGAGTCGTGGTGGGGCTGCACTCCCTGCTCAGAACTCTGCCCTCACACTCCGGGCCGGGGCTCTCCCTGCACATCCTCACACCGCTCTGCTGACACGATTTTGCCATTTCTAACAAAGTCAGTGGCCGCTGGATGTCACTGTTTGATCTCCGACAGACAGACACACGGACACTTTTCTCTGCCTGGAAATACAGAATCTGGTGACCTTAAGGGCAGAACCAAAGAAACAAAACTAAATAAATCTTAGCAAAAAGACAGAACTCACCGGAGCAGCCCGGGACAGCTGTTTGAGCACTCTGTCCCGAAAGAGCAGGAGATCCAGGAGCACCGGGGGACAAGCAGGGCCCCTGCTATGGGAGAGGTGACACTGCCAGGCTGGGATTGCTGGCCGAACCACGGGAGCCTCGCCTGAGGTGCTCGATCCCCTGCAGGTCTCTGAACTTTGCACCCTCAGTGCACTTAGAGAAGCACTAGGACAGCTTTACAAATGTAGCACTGACAGCTGGAAGATCATTTTGGCCATCCAAGGCAGAAGCAGAGCATTGCTCCCTCCAGTCCTTTCTCAGATTATCTCCTCTATCAGGAATCTGAGGCAGACACTCAGGTTTCCACTTTGCTGGCCAGTCTTCCTTCTTGAACGCTGCAGCTGCAGAGCACTCAGAGTTTAGAGGTGCTGGATTGAAGCTGGTCCTGCAACCTGGATTTGTTGCCCTGGCCTGTGAGGTGTAAAACTTTCACACAATCCTACATGCTCAAACCACAACACCTTCCCCCACAAAGGCTTACCTTGGCTTTAAACCTGCCATGACTTTAAACGGGGCCTGGCTGCAGAGTGAAAACGGAGAGCTTGTCTGTAGGAAAACCTTTTCCCTTAAGTGACTTCCAGATGCCTGTTGAGACAGGGAGCCCCAGGAGCTACAGAAAAGGCTACACTGACCATGTACTGAGCACCTGGCATCATCCTTGCCCTGGGGTGTGTTGAGGAGCCCTGTCCTTGGGGGGTTGTGAATCAGAAGACACATCCTTGAAGGATTAAGAGGTGTGATAACTTCTCATTTTCTGAATTTCTGGCACTCTTTCCTTGTGTGCCAGAAGGCTGAGCACTCGGCATGGGTGGAAGTCAGTGGGAGCTGCCTTCTGAGCCACTCAGGACGACTACAAAGATGTCAGGAGCTCATCCAAGGAGAACATTAGAAGGAATAAATCCCAGCTAGAACTGGATGCAGGGGAAAAAGTGAGGACAAAGGATGAGAAAAAGGCCAAGGTACTTAATTCCTTCTTTTCCTCAGTCTTGACCATGACCAAGTTGTTCCCTGGGTAAGCAGGCCCCAGAGCTGGAAGGCAGAGACAGGGAACAGAACAAAGCTCCCAAAATCCAAGGGGAAATTGTTGGAGCCACACCACTTAAACACACGCACAAGTCTGCGGGACCAGAGGGAATTCACACAGAGGTTCTGAGAGAAAGAGCAGAAGTGTTCACCAAGCCACTTGCCACCATTTCCCAGCAGTCCTGGCTATCTGCAGAGGTCTCAGGAGACTGGAAGGTGGCAAATGTGATGCCCATCAATAAGCTTGGCTCGAGCACTGGAGAGGTCAGGGAGCAGATCCTCTTCAGAGCCCTCACCCGGCATGTGTAGAACAACCAGGGGATCAGGGTCAGCCTGCGTGGCTTCCTGAAAGACAGGTGCTGCTTGACCTGCCTGATCTCCTTTTGGGACCAGGTGACCCACCCAGAGGATGAGGAGCAGGCTGTGTGTTTGAAGCTACTCCTTGAGGCAGAGGGTACTAAGTTACCTTAAGGCATTCCTATAGAGCAATTTGAAGAGTTTCAGGCCGTTGGAAATCTTTCAAAGTTCAGAGCCCTTTTTATAGGATGTATAAAGAAGGGATACCAATGATATAACCAGCTGCTTTTCCTGATCCCTGTTTTTTCATACATATTTTGAGTTGGCCTATTTTTAGATTCCTCATTTTGGAAATCAATGGGAAAAATAGATGAGAAAAAACTGTTTAATATTTCCTTAATGGACTCCATATATTAGTCAAGCTCCTGCTTACCTGAGAAAATAATGCATAAAAGGTAACGGGTATGTCTTCCCCAAAAGATTTTTGGAATACACAGGCAATTATTAACTTAGTGCTCCAGGCAACTACTAGGCAGATTTATTAATCTAACTTTTGTAACATAGTTGTTTTAAACAGCCATTATGACAAGTTGTTTTGAAAGTCCAGTGCTAAATCACACTCTCCTTCAACTTCGTGTTTGCCACTAGAACCATTGAAAAGAAAAAGGATTGATTTTGGTCAAAGCTGGTATCAAAGATTTTAACACCCTACAACAGCACATCTTCAACGAGTCTAATAATCTGGAATTTGGGTGGGGTATTACTAGTATCTATTTAATGCTTAGCAAAAGCTTAGCTACAAGGAAACTCTACACTGCATCCACCCAAGCAGCTGAGCAATGACAAGACTCACAGGTTTATTTCTCTCTCTGAGCCACATAGAACCACCTGTAATACATTCACTTCTGTATATAAATAATAAATAAAAATTAAAATGAAAAAGGAGACTATCCAGGATTGCAAAGCATTACTGAGAACCCCTTCTAAAACCCCAATACTCAAGTATAAGCAAAGTCCAGTTAATTTTGCAGCAGGAAGTCGGGTAGTCTAAAAGATATCGGTTCCTCTGCTTTGCACTTTGAGTTCTCCTCAAATATAAATTAGTTAAAGCAGGAAACCAAATAACAGAACACTTTCAGCGAATACTCTTTACACCTCATGTGATCCTCCTTTTGCACTTAAAATATAAAAAACAGTACTAAATGAACATTCAGAAACATTAAGTAAGCAACACCTGTTATGGTCCTGTGAACCAGTTTGTGTTCCCACCACGACCAGTAGAATAGACACGAATTAATTGAAATAGGATCGAAAGGTGTATGTCCAGGCTAGGAGTCACTTAGCAGTATGGGTATACAAATAACATGTAAATCTTGAGGGAAGTGAACATCTGACAGGAATACAGAGATCAAAACCAGTATTTTACTATCTAAATAATACAAGACTTTCAAAAACAAAGTCTACACAGAAAACTGTTTTCTCCTAGAAAAGCAAACATCAGTACCTTTGGTTTCTGAACTGTGTATCAAAAATGCAAATAGAAGGAAAAACATACTTTGAAGACCAAAGTCTCACCTTGTTTAAGTCCAAATTGCTCAACTGTTGCTCCATTGAAACAACAAAGTTATTTAAATTGGGCACTTAAGTAACAGCAAAATATGGTGCAAAAAATAAAATCAACGTGACCAGCAATGCAGTGGGATCAGTGATGCTGGCTCTTTGTTCCAAAGACACAACCATCCAAACTCACATGACTAAGATCTGCCTCAGATTTCTCTTGAAAGGATGCATCAACCTTGCTTTTCTTATGGCTTTCTACAGGAAAAAAATGAAAAACACTACAGCCCACTTCTCATATAAACTAGTGAAGCATGAACCATGTGGGCTGCAATGATTCACCAGAATTTACATAGTAGCTGCACGCAAGGTTTCATCTCCTTTCAACAGGCAACCTAGCTTAATATCCTTGAACTGCTCTGTGAAAGCTATTGTTAAGAGTATCAAGGCAAAACATTGCTCCAGCTGCCAGCACAAGAGTTGCAGTAATCAGGGCTGAGAGAGGAGGAGTGATGATTATCTTCTACTCCAGTCACAGCAGCACACTGCAGGCATATACTTTTATTACTGACATCATTGACGGCCACATTTCTAAATCTAACATAAGACTCCTAAAACCTACTTGTGCCCACAAATTATTTTATTTCATAGCAGATGATTAGCCAGGGCTATAATCAATGAAAGGTAAGGGCAAAAATCTCTTTTGCTTCTCCTTTCAGTCAGTGTTTTCAAGCAACTTCCTGAGTGTAATCTCAGAAGTAAAAGTAATATAGCATTTACCTGTTGACACGCATAGTCAGATGGTACACTGAGCCAAACAGCAACTCATGAGAGCAACATGAATGTGCAGGATGAACTCTGCTAGCTACCACATTTCCTCCTGGCAAAATTAGTTGACATGAGAGATGGGGGGCAGAGAGTGTCTGATTAGGGAGCGTTTAGGTGAAATTGCGCCTGTAGCAAAGCACTCTACAACACATCCAAACTGTCTGCCACCTAGCAAGAAAAAATTGGATAATCCCAGAGTAGTGGGAGCAGTGTAAGGTGCAGATTGACTCGAAGGTGCTACAGAGACCAGATTTGGCTGCAATCCCCTGGGACTGTCAGCCTCCCCACCTTAGAGCCCCAAGTCCCACTGCTCCACCGTGGTAATGCCAGGCTCCCACAAAGCCAGAGTTTTCACTTGCTGAGTGCTCTGCCTCCCCCCCGAGGAATCTGCACTGCCTTTTGCTCCTAACACCTATAGTTAAGCAAACTGAGGGCTTCAAGAGGTGAGGCTCCAGGGATCTCACAGTTTCTGTAAATGGTCACTGCTGTGCTAAATGGGGGCATAAGAAAAACCACCATTCCCTTTCAGTGAGGAAGTGTCTCCAAGGAAAAGGAGCAGCTGCCAACCAAAGGCCCAGAGGCAGAAATGGAGAGATGTAACAGAAGTGATAAGCACTAGTTAAGGAGGGTGCTTTAATAAGCTTGTAACTGATAGGTACAGACTGAGATTAGAGAGTTAAACTGTGATTAAAGTTGCCAGGTTTTGGGTCATAAGTGATCTTTACAGATAACTTCTTACTGTGCTGTTGCCTCAGGTGCATTCATTTGCTGCAATGTCACTACTGTGAACCACCACGTGGCCCACCACAGGGCCTCAGGAAGCAGATTGCTGATAGCCTTTCTCAGCAACAGAAAATCTCTGCTTGGATTTTGACATGCAGAAGGAGCACCATTTTGCTGAGTACTTTATAGACCACTAACATTGTCATAACAGTTCTCATCTGCACTGGTACCTGGTCTGGGTATGTCACATGTGTTTCTCGAGTTTTGTACCTGTTTCTGTAGAGATGGTGGATTATGAACACCCACCAGCTGAAAAGGTCATGCCACTATCAGATCTCCTCATTTTCATGTTAGAAAAGCATTCTCCAGATCACTTCTCCCCTTCCTCTAAAACCATAGAGATGTTAATGCATTTCTCTGGGCTTCTCACCTGCATTTGTTCAACATACACCTGTAAGCAAAAAAAAAAAAACAAAACCAAAAAACTTAATAGCAGGATAAAATTATAAAATTTCTCCTACAGCTTGAAAATATTCAACTTATTTTTATAAAAAATCACTGGAAAACATGCAAATAGCTAAAAGCCAGAAAGTTAAATGTCCTACAATTAAATAGAAAATCTAGGGTAAGCTTTGAATTGTTACAATTTTTAAGGTAATGTTTTGGTCAAGTTTTTATCAATACAGCAGTTTATTTTTATTGTTTCTCCTCTTAGCATACAGTACATGGACTTTTTGGGCAGACATTGGTTTTTTCAGAATCACTCTCTGCTTGAATGATCTGTCAAATATCTGCAAAATGCTTTCTAGCTTTTGAATAGTTGCAAGCAGCTCATTCTCTCTGACCAGATAACAAAAGAACAGGACGTTGTAAATTCTTTGACAAATTGGAGTATATCCAAATCCTTCTCTGGGAAATTAATTTTTGTACATATGAATTTGAGGCGTGTTTTTTAAAAGATTATGCAGCTAGCAATTTAAACATTTACCTCAGCTAAGACTTCAAAGAAAATCCATGCCTTACAAAATGCTCAAGCTTTTAGTTGACAGGATAAAGTGAGTCTTCTCTCCAGTCAGGTCAAGGAAATCAGAAGTTAATATTTCTATTATAATGTAATTAAATTATGAGTTGGGATCACATATTTGAAAGCGTTTAATACCTAATTCTTCCTGGGTAGCTTAAAATGCAAATACTCAAGAAACGGAGCTTTTCTCCTTCAGCCAAATAGTCTTTTTGCAATTGAGTTATTGAGGTTATTCAAAAGGTCACAGATTCAGCCACAGTAGGTAACTTAGACTACAAGAGATATCTATTGAGATTCTTCAGCTATGTAGTTTTTAATACAAGCAGTCCAGTGGTCCCTTCCAGCTTTCAGGTCCTTCAAAACTGTAAACAATAAAATAAAAAATAAATTAGAATGTCTTTTGTTGTATATGGGAAGCTTTAGTTATGAACTGTAGTTTTTCTGTGTCCCACATTAAAAAGCATTATTTAAGTTGCAAAGCCCTGAAAAGGCCCTCCATGCATTCCCTTTCTGCACAATAGACTTATTCAAATACTTTTCCCTCCTTGCCACCCATAGCACTGGTTTAAAGCATGAGCAGCTCTGCTGTTTTCTCATCAATCCCTGCACATCTTTCTCAGTCTGCTCTCAAAGTTCAATTTGTCATTATTACTTTTTTCTGTGATAGTCATTTTAAATTATCAAGTTTATTAAATAATTTATTTCCACAAAAACTTTGACATTAATAAATATTTATAATCTCTGTTTACCAAAGGGCATTTAATTGTGAAAACCCAATTTGAAAAACTTGTCATCTAGATTTTTAGACCACTAGAGTGTTTTATACTGAATGTAGGTATTTTTGGTGGTCTTTTCTATATCTGTAAATGTATACTGCCTGTACCAATGGCAGGTTTCTAGAAAACAGGGGAGATTTGGTGACTGTGAAAAGTTAATTAACAACAACTTAACCCAAAACCATCACAGCTTTGTGGCAGAAACATGGACAGACCTCAGATTGCTCCATTAGATTTTATTTTCTTTTCCTGGAAACTCCCATGTCAGTCAGGACCACTGACTGGAAGCATTCCAGGAGAGGTATTTTGTGACAGAAAAAGTACTTTTAGGAAAATTAAATATGATTTAGGATGTGGGAAAATTGCAGAAGCATAAGCAGTCCTTCTTCAAGAGCTCAACCTAAATTTTCCTCCCTGTCTGTGCATGCTGCCAGCTGCCTCCCCTCCAGCCTTCTCCACTACCTTGTGTGCCAGGCAGGGGAAGGGAGGCTTTACCTAATGGCACCAGGACTGGAAGTGTCTTGTCATCATCAGTTTATGCATCAGATATCATGGAAGAAAAAAAAAAGGTAATTCTAATACACATTAAAGAAAAAAATATCTAAAAGCCACATCAAAACCCAAATGCATTTTTCCCCTCACGAAGTGTTGTTAGATACCCATCAGCCTTATTCAGACTCCAGAAAGGAATGCAATCTGACTCCTGGAGACAAATTATTCCTTCGCTACACACCTCTTATTCACCCCCAGAGCAATTCCATTTCGTGCACAGTCTGAGGCAAAATCCCGTGGACAAAATGGAATATAATCATATAATTAAATCAGCTGAAGACACAAACCTCAGAGGTCTAACTGAGGCTATATGGGCACCTCAAAGTATAGCCCATTCATATGTAGGATATAAAATTACAGCATAGATGGGGCTTGCAGCATTGGAGCTTTATGCTGGAGCTAATGGAGTGACTGGCAGAAGCTGGCATCACCTTCGGGGTCAGCAGCCTCTCCCCTCCCCTCCC
>JAHLSL010013433.1:1376199-1477907 GCA_025920805.1 Petroica traversi
ACCCCTCCCCTCCTCTCCTCTCCTCCATCTGTTCATCCTTGTCCCTGTGTCCTGCCTCTTAGACATCAAAGAAGGCCAAGAAAATGAATAATGGTTCTATGAGCAATAGTTCTGTTTCTGAGTCCCAAGCAGTTTACTTCAATTGCAAGAAATTTAATTGCTAGAAAGTGAAGGCTTTCTGTGTTGCCAAAAATCTGAGAGGGAATATGCCTGAAAGGACTTCTTCTTACCTTTAAGTTCACATCAATTATATTTCATTTCTCTTCAGCACTGCTAATCCTGGCTTTACCTTCAGTTAAAAAGTGAAAAAAAATAGGCCAGTGCTTGAATTTGTGTGATTCACAGACTCTAAAAGGAGATAGACAACTCAAAATTTAATTTTTAATCTACTTAAATTAGTTTTAAAGACTTCCACAAGACTCCGAGAGCACTTAACTCCTGCACTGTTGTTGCAAGACCTATATGAAAGCCAACACAATATCCTGAGGAAAACACAAGATAAATTAATCTAGAAGTTACACATAACAGAAAAACATTAACTAAACAGTACAGCTGGTGCTGCAACTGAAATAATCTTGTCTTTCTTTTATGAAAAGCAATACGGAAAATTATGTCAGAAAGAAAACAGGATTTTCAAGGTGGTTGTGACCTCTTCAATTTATGACATGGTTTTAGTATTACAGCCTATACTGCAAGCATCTGATCTTGTGCATCAGCAGAACTGGGGGTTTCCTTCTCCTCTGTTTACTGTTGTATAAAGTCATAAACTACAGTAGGAAACCCCAGAGTGGCTAGGGAGAGAGTTTAACTCCAAACCTGCTAATGAAACCATAACCTCGAAAATCCAAACGGCCACAGCAGACACTTACCTGCTGGTCTGAGGCACATTTGCCTCACTGCCATCACAGACTCTCAGTAGTGAGCTGCAATCAGAGGAGAGGAACTTATGTTGTGGCTATGACTGCACAAACATGACTGCCATTCTCGCCTCTAGATCTTGTATTTGTTTCCATTTTCATGTCCCTGCCCCTGTTCTTTATTTCTCCAGTCAATCATGATGCCAGTCTCACTCATAGGTTTTTTTCCATGTCTGGGAAGGACTCCTGAGGAAGTCCTTTTAAGGTTATATGCAAGGCTCAATGCCTACAGAAAACTCATCTAGTCATGGATGGAGTGGTGGGGTGCTGTCAAATTACTTCCTTCTACTTGTCTGTTTCCTACACTCCCTTATCACATCTGGCTTTTTGGCTGATACCTGCACAGAGAGGTCCTCCTGGACACCCTGGGCTCCTCACCTCTGTGATAACACAAGCACAGAGCAAGAACAGCAGCTCTGCCTCACCCAGAGAGGTGAATGTGGGCAGCAGCAGCCTGGGATGCAGCTGTGTCTCTCCCTGAGGACCCTGCAAGAAGTGCAAGCCCAGGCAGTGAGTACAACCCACGGTTTGGGTAAATTACCTGCTATTTTGTTTTTGTCTGCATAGAGTATTTCAAATAGACAGGGACTTCTATTCTCCTGTTTCTCACCTCTCAGAGGGGTTTTAGCACAAAGAGTTCAGTTCAAGTGGTACCGGAGAAACCTGGGAGCCTAATATAGCATCCTTGGCGGCAACACAAGAAAAGAATATCCAAATGTAACAAAGCTAGGCATAAATCCATTAAGCATCCTGCTCTCTTTCAAGCACATTTTGTCACCTGCTCTATATACAGGCTGTATCTGATCCATAGAAGAGCTTTGTCTATTGTAGAGCGTGACGGTTAATGAGGTCTTAACGACTCCTTTTTTGTTCTTGAAAAAAAATACAAAATTAGTTTAATTTTCAGGAAAAATCAGCCTTTTATCTGCAGCTGCAAATTATTTAAAAGTTATTGGACTGTACTACATAGCAGGAGAAAGAAGGCAAATGGCCAGAGTTACTCTTCTGCCTTCTATTCACAACTTCCATGTGGCTGCCATAAAAATGTTCTCAAAAAATGTCCTTTACAACGACTCTAAGTGGAAAACACCTTCCACTTGCTGCCACCATAAAGGTGTCATACAAATCTTGTAAACTTGTAAACTGTTACTACTTTAACTTCTGCTTGGCCAAACTAATTCTAAAAAAAATTAAACTACTACTGTTTTATCTGTAACAGAAAGATGATTTGTTTGTAGGGGGGAAAATAGTTTATAAAAAAAAAGATTATAATTACCATAGTCAAACACTTTTAGTTCAAAGTTCACATCATGTTGCAATTACAGATCACCTCTTGTAAAAATTTCTAAGTTTACTTTATTATGGCCAGTGATTTCAAAACTAGGCATCTATATTCCCATTCAGACAATTGAGGAAGTTCCCCAATTTTCAACATTTGCTGCACTACCATGAGCAATTCCTACTGGTTCTTTTGCAGCTTCTTCTCAGGATGAAGAACCCTGCAGAAGAAAATTCTGCCTTGCCAGACCTGTTAAATCTGATTTCACATTGATTCCACAGAATATACATTATCTATTCAAAAACTTGGCAGAGATTAAAAGTATACCCATACCCATATTCAGGAGTTAAAAAAAAAGTGACATGCTGTAACACTGATGCAAGTTGGCATGACTTTCCAATAACTGGTCACAAAAGAAATTTGTCTGTCTTCTGTAAAAGAGGAAGAAGACTTCAGCCAGGCCTATAAGCTGTCATTAAGGCTAAAGATCTCATGCTAAAGCTAAGACCTAGAGATGACAAGGGAATGGATGCAAAAACTGGAACAGTTCTGAATAAGCAATAGAAATGAGGATTAGTGAGCCATTCTGATGGGCTAATTTTATCAGAAACTTTCATAAAGTTACCAGCTATTGTCTCTCAAAAATCACATAGAGAGAAAGCTCTGCTATAGCCATGTATGAAATGTGTATGCACTCATATTTGAATGTGCACATATATATTTAACATGGATATGCCTACATGTTTAACATCTAAATTATATTTTCTAATTACATGTTCCAGTACAAACAATCCCTATTACAGAAATGAAATGTCTTACCCTCAGGACTTAGGGAAATTGTTCATTTGGTTCCTTCAAACACAATACAAGGTGGAGCGAAAAGAGCTGTAGATAGCCATCAGTAGCTCACTTGCCCCTACAGCAGACAAAGGTTCAGCAGTTGAAAAAGCCAGAGAAGGTGGAGAATTGATGGAAGCACTGGACCCTTACCAGAAGGGAGCCAGATGACAGAGCAGAGCTGTTCTGGGAGGGAAAGAACACAGTACTCTCATCTTAAGGGGGCATCAAAAGAGATTGCACCAGGTACTCCCATCTGAGTTCACCCTGACCACAATGCCCCATGCTGATAGCATACAGTGCTTTCTTCACAGACACAGATAATAGCCTCACCTTGGAAAAAGAAAAATAAAATAAAATCTTTTCATTCATTCACATCAGTGGATCTGCAGATAGAAACAAGGGCAAGAGCAGGCATTGATCATCTATCTTTTTCTGCAATTCTCACTTGCATCTGGTTATTTTTTATTGATTCTGTAATGCATGAAAAGCACTGTTGCCCTCTCTCTCTCTCTCATATCAATGTGGAGAGCATCAGTTGTCATCACAACAGAGATTATTAACTCCAAGTGGCTTTCTACCCTGCTAGTTGTACATCCAACAAAGCAGAGAGCAACACAGCACAGAGGAGGTGGTTGGTCCAGCTGAGGCCCTGACATTGGGAAAAATAACTGCTTGATGTGAGCAATCAACGGAGATGAAAACTCCCTCTACCTTGAACAGTCTTAATCCATGTTAGACAGTGGGACCACTCTGTTTTTGTGCCAAATTAATAACGCAAACACAACTGAATGTGGAGAAAATATATTTGCCTGCAACTTCCCAACTTGACAAGGTTGTCAGAAATGGTTGCAACCTTTACCATTATTCCAAATTAAGTGAAACTGAAGGAAAATAATTAATAATGAGGTCTTCTACATTGCTGAATACAGCAAGCCCAGAGCTGTTGGAGACTTACATTCTACTTCCATGGGTGCAAAATTTGAGACTTGCTGACCTTCTGAAAGAATTCACTTGGAGGAGAAACATTTTCCTTGTAAGATTCAGGTGCCACAAAATCCTAATGAATAAGACAAAGCCCTCTGAATTTAAAGAGCTATCAAGTGGAGTAATTAGAGATTAAATTAGTTTATGTCATAGTCAGTAGTCAGAACTAAGCAAAGTTATTATGACAAATAGTCTCATCCATCTGAAAAATATATCTTTGCAGGATTTGTGGAAATTAGGAATGTAAGAGCAAGACATTAGTAAGTGTTGGAAAACTGAGCCCAGGCAATAACACTTGCAGAGAAGGACATGAAGGCAAACCAGACTTGCAATGAAATGTGCCAACTCCTACTGCAGATGTAAAAACAGTCTATTTGATGAAAAAACAAACAGCCATTAGAAAATACCTTTGTTGCAATTAGCAGGAATACCACAAAACAACAAAACATAACAAAACAACAGTTACTCGGGGGCATAACTCTGTTTTTACATCTGCAGTAAACCCTGTCAAGAAGAACACAAAATATATAAATCCATAAACACATACCAAATACAGCTATGTATATATTACATACCAGAAACACAGCTGCGCTGAGACCTTGACTTTTCATCCAGTGCTTAAGTTCAACATTGCTTGCCACTAGAAAACCAAATCCATGTCCTGGAGACCAAAGTGCCTAATAAGAGACCCTTATCCAGCCCACAGATTATCCAGACCTCTGTTCCAGCTCTGTTCACCTAACATCCTGTTCCTCTCTACTGCAAATGCTGTGGTCTCTGAGCTCAGTAACATCACTGCTTCATCCATTAGAACAACAGACCATAAAAGACCATTTTTCTGGAAAATCAACTCCCTCATCCAAACAGCTGCACAGACTCTTGATCAGAACTGGCTGCAGGTTCATGGGATGCAGAGAAAAGCTCTTGTTTTCTCAGAATATCTAGGATGCCTCCCAGGTTCAAGGCAACACAAGCACAAAAGCCCAAGTAACTTCCTGGAGCACTGTGCTTCTGAATCATAGAATTGTGAAATAATTTCAGTTGGAAATAACCACAAAGATCATCGAATGTACCTAACTCTGCCAAGTGCACCAGCCTTGGTGCCTAAATGCCACATACAAACAACTTTCATATACCTTACCTCCAGGTGTGGTGATTCCAGTTTTTCCAGTGTTTCCAGTGTTTCCACTGATGCACAGCCTGTTCCAAGGCTTGATAAACCATTTAGGGAAAACCTTCCCTTCATAACCAAAACAAACCTCCCCCAGAACAACCTGAGGCCATTTCTTCTTGTCCTGTCAGCTCATCCCTGGAGGAAGAGATGAGCCCCTGCCTCAATACAACCTCCCCTAAGGCAATTACAGAGAGTGACAAGGCCCCTCTGAATCTCTTTGCTCCAGGATAAACACCCACAGCTCCCTCAGCTATTCCTCTCAAGTCTTGTTCTCCAGACCCTTCCCAGATTTGTGGCCCCTCTCTGGACTTGCTCCAGCCCCTCAATGTCCTGTGCTGAGGGGCCCAAACCTGGAGGCTGATTCCTGGCACTGCCTCACCAGTGCCGGGTTCAGGGAGATCACTGCCCTGCTGCTGCTGGCCACTCCATTGCTGATCCAGGGCAGGATGTCAGTGGCCTTCTGCCCACCTGGGCACGCACTGGCTTGTATCCAGCTCCTTGTGGGCCTTTTCTCCTGGGCAGCTTTCCAGCCACTCTGCTCCAGCCCATGTAATGCTGCAGGGAACTGCTGTGACCCAAGGGCCAGACCCAGCACTTTGCCTTGTTGAAGCTCATACCACGGGCTTCCGCCATCATCCCGGCCTGTCCGAGCCTCTCTGCAAAGCCCTCCTGCCCTCCAGCAGGTCAGCACTCCTGCCCAACTTGGTGTCACTGCAAAGTCACTGAGGGGCCCCTCCATCCCCTCATCCAGACATCGACACAGGTATTAGGCAGGACTGGCCCCAGGACAGAGCCCTGGGAACACCACTGGACACGGCTGCCAGCTGGATGCAACGCTGCCCAACCAGCCACTTGAACCTCAGAGAACAGTGCACCCCTCCAAGCCACACCAGCCAATTTCTGGAGGAAAGAGTGTCAAAGATGTGACTAAAATCCAGGTAGTCAACAGCCACAGCCTGCTCCTCATCCTCTGGGTGGGTCACCTGGTCCCAAAAGGAGATCAGGCAGGTCAAGCAGCACCTGTCTTTCAGGAAGCCACGCAGGCTGACCTTGATCCCCTGGTTGTTCTACACATGCCGGGTGAGGGCTCTGAAGAGGATCTGCTCCCTGACCTCTCCAGTGCTCGAGCCAAGCTTATTGATGGGCATCACATTTGCCACCTTCCAGTCTCCTGAGACCTCTGCAGATAGCCAGGACTGCTGGGAAATGGTGGCAAGTGGCTTGGTGAACACTTCTGCTCTTTCTCTCAGAACCTCTGTGTGAATTCCCTCTGGTCCCGCAGACTTGTGCGTGTGTTTAAGTGGTGTGGCTCCAACAATTTCCCCTTGGATTTTGGGAGCTTTGTTCTGTTCCCTGTCTCTGCCTTCCAGCTCTGGGGCCTGCTTACCCAGGGAACAACTTGGTCATGGTCAAGACTGAGGAAAAGAAGGAATTAAGTACCTTGGCCTTTTTCTCATCCTTTGTCCTCACTTTTTCCCCTGCATCCAGTTCTAGCTGGGATTTATTCCTTCTAATGTTCTCCTTGGATGAGCTCCTGACATCTTTGTAGTCGTCCTGAGTGGCTCAGAAGGCAGCTCCCACTGACTTCCACCCATGCCGAGTGCTCAGCCTTCTGGCACACAAGGAAAGAGTGCCAGAAATTCAGAAAATGAGAAGTTATCACACCTCTTAATCCTTCAAGGATGTGTCTTCTGATTCACAACCCCCCAAGGACAGGGTTCCTCAACACACCCCAGGGCAAGGATGATGCCAGGTGCTCAGTACATGGTCAGTGTAGCCTTTTCTGTAGCTCCTGGGGCTCCCTGTCTCAACAGGCATCTGGAAGTCACTTAAGGG
Organism: Petroica traversi; assembly: GCA_025920805.1. Lineage (NCBI taxonomy): Eukaryota > Metazoa > Chordata > Aves > Passeriformes > Petroicidae > Petroica > Petroica traversi. The sequence continues at coordinate 1,383,230 of JAHLSL010013433.1, forward strand.
AAAAGGTTTTCCTACAGACAAGCTCTCCGTTTTCACTCTGCAGCCAGGCCCCGTTTAAAGTCATGGCAGGTTTAAAGCCAAGGTAAGCCTTTGTGGGGGAAGGTGTTGTGGTTTGAGCATGTAGGATTGTGTGAAAGTTTTACACCTCACAGGCCAGGGCAACAAATCCAGGTTGCAGGACCAGCTTCAATCCAGCACCTCTAAACTCTGAGTGCTCTGCAGCTGCAGCGTTCAAGAAGGAAGACTGGCCAGCAAAGTGGAAACCTGAGTGTCTGCCTCAGATTCCTGATAGAGGAGATAATCTGAGAAAGGACTGGAGGGAGCAATGCTCTGCTTCTGCCTTGGATGGCCAAAATGATCTTCCAGCTGTCAGTGCTACATTTGTAAAGCTGTCCTAGTGCTTCTCTAAGTGCACTGAGGGTGCAAAGTTCAGAGACCTGCAGGGGATCGAGCACCTCAGGCGAGGCTCCCGTGGTTCGGCCAGCAATCCCAGCCTGGCAGTGTCACCTCTCCCATAGCAGGGGCCCTGCTTGTCCCCCGGTGCTCCTGGATCTCCTGCTCTTTCGGGACAGAGTGCTCAAACAGCTGTCCCGGGCTGCTCCGGTGAGTTCTGTCTTTTTGCTAAGATTTATTTAGTTTTGTTTCTTTGGTTCTGCCCTTAAGGTCACCAGATTCTGTATTTCCAGGCAGAGAAAAGTGTCCGTGTGTCTGTCTGTCGGAGATCAAACAGTGACATCCAGCGGCCACTGACTTTGTTAGAAATGGCAAAATCGTGTCAGCAGAGCGGTGTGAGGATGTGCAGGAGAGCCCCGGCCCGGAGTGTGCGGGCAGAGTTCTGAGCAGAGGTCTGAGCAGGGAGTGCAGCCCCTGCCCTCCTGCCCGAGGGGCTGAGCCTCACCCTTGCCTCTGTGAGAGGGCAGTTCCCTAAGGAAAAGCGTTTGAACTTAGGTGTTTCCTTATCCTGTGTGACGCACGTTTTCCAGTATTCCTCTATCCAGTTTTCAACAGGCTCTGCCTTTTTGCTTAAATATCTTTTGGTTTGGGCACAGGTCACTGACACATGCCTGCCAAGTCTGGCATTTTCCCACATCCAGAGATGGCAATAGTCAATGTGCCACCCTACCAAAACGGAACTGGGACACTATGATCTAGTCAGTAAGGGAGAGAGGTTCTGGTGCCTGTGCACTATTCTTTTAGGATGTTCTGCGCTTACAGTGATGTTTGGAGGTACCGCGATCAGTTCTGAATGGATCTTTAAGGGAGGGATTCCCACAGACATAGAAGTGTGGGAACCACAGCATATATGCCACCACATTTGGCCAGTCTTCCCTGGATCCAGTGTGTTGCTGCTTCCTGTACTGAGTATCCAGAGCAAAGCACAAATGGTTTCTCCCAATAACCTTAGGTCATAACTTCTATTAAAATATGTTAGTATTTTGCAATTATTTATTCTACTTAAACATATTAAAATATTTTGATTCCACCAGAACAGAACAGTTATTAAATGCTTCTTTCTTAGTAGAGGCAAGATGAAATTTTTGGCCCTTTTTTGTACATATTCAGATATAAGTTTTAACAAATAATGCATACTCTGCACTATTTTGTGTTGCATTGTAGTATACAATTTGGAAAATACTTAATTGAATTCCAGTGCTAACCTTCCACAGAACAGCAAGTTGTGTTAGTATTCATCCTTTATTTATTAATATATTTGAATATATATTTATTTTGTGCAACTAAAAAACTCTTGACCTGCTGTGACATTTTCTCCTGCCAACACAATGCTGAAGTTAATAGACCCAGTGGATCCATCCATCCCCCAAGGGGATAGTTTGCACCCATCCCTGATGCTGGTGCAGAGAAACCAAAGCATGCATAACAGAGTTGCATAAGACAGCTTAATTTATCCTATGGCTGGGACTGCACTCTGAGACTTTGGAGCTGCTGTGAGGTGAGTAGAATCAGCTACTGTTAAGGGAACTTGTTTCCCTGTAAATGTTCATGGTGCTGTACTGTCTGAAAATACACAGACATTTTAGAAGAGATGGACTAAGGTCCACCTAATATAATCTTAGGTCAGGCCTAGTTTCTTTTCTGGACTTATTAGGGACCTAAACAAGTACACAAAATTTCAGAAAAATATTTAGATTACTGCAGTGGTAATATAGTCCCTAGCCGTGACTGCACATCAAGGGAAGGGAATGTGCCTGCATTGCCGTGTACTTCCCACTGTCTCTGCTGTTCCTCTCTGACTTAGCAGAACTGGGGTGGAGATGCAGACAATCTGCTCTGGTTAGAAAGCCAAAATGTTTCAGGGAGAAAATGATCCATGGGGAACTGAGGACCAGGCTATGTTTTCTGAAACTTTGGTTCTTTCTTCAACATGGCAGGCATTAACCATCTCTCAGATAAGACTGAAGTAAAGACACAGAATGTCCTTTTAGATACTCACCAAAACCCCCTTGTCAGATCCTCCGAGAAGTGGACTACTTATTCTACAAGAAGAACAGATTAGCCTTTGTTGCTGTAAGTTGTTTGTCTAAATTACGATTCTCTGAGGGAATGCTACAGTCTTAGCAAAGTAAATAGGACAGTCAAAATGGATTAATTGTAAAGTTGGACTATTGACAACTGCCAAGTTTTCTCTCCAAATGTCCACTCAGGAAAAAAAAAGGTGGAACCTGGCCATATGGTGTGAGAGTGATGTGAATTTTAGAGTTCATTGATCATGTCTTCCTTTGAGACTAACTTCCCCTGTTTGTCATTTGCAAACACCCCACATCCGCTCCCCTCCTCCACAAAATACGGTGCAGCTACTGTGGTTCAGATTTGTGACTAATATTTCTAAGGAGTTTTTGCAGAATGTAATTTTTCAATCAGATTTAATGTTTTTACTGTTACTTTCAGAAGATTTATTAATTTTTAAAGATGTGTTTTTTAGTTTCAAATTTTGATTAGTGAGTAACAAAATGCTACATTGATGTTGTTTTTTTTGTCATCTTCCAAATCAAGTAAAGATTATGTGTTAACATTTCCTCTAATGTCCTTAGAGTCTTGATATGTTATTTTCTCAAGCTTCTAAAGAAAATTCTCATTTTGCACACTGTGAACAAAAAAACCTGCTGTAGTATTTTGTGAGGGTAACAATCACCCCCAGCGACTGATTCTATGGTGAACATGTGACTGTCGAACCTTTGCATATTTGATTGGGGAAAAATATGCAAAAAAGTTTTACATTTTAGAAGGTGGTACAAGCAGATCAATCTTGCCACAGCTGTCAAACTTATTGGTTTGGAATCCAGACTAGCAAAGGCAAAGGCAGTTTCACCCACAGCACTCTACAACAGTAGCCTGTATCATCTGCAGTGTGATGTCTGTAACTGTTATTTCACATAAACAACCCTCTCTGAGATAATGATTGTCCTTATTGAGTCCCGAAAGTATAATCCAAATATACTATATTTGTGACTGCAATCAGTTATTTGAAAATTTCAAAATGGAATCACGTGCGTTTATGTTTTTTTGTTGTTCCAAGTATAACAGGGTGAAATTTGAGCTGTATATGCAAAACCAAGTCTAAGCCTGTGCTGCACTTAGTCGTGAGGATAATGAATCAGTGTGACTGCCATGGTGTAAGTTAAAAGGAGTTCTTTTCCATTGTGTACTAATGAGATAAAGAGGCTGGATCACTGACCTAAAGTCTAAATGATCACAGCTCATGGGAATGAAAATCAAGGCTACTGATGTTGCTTTTTTTTTGTTGCTTACTAATTGGCTGAATTTATGTGAAGTTTGTTACTGGGAAAAATCCCAGGGAGACTAGAGATATAGTGTTACCTGGAGAGAAGCATAATGACAACTCTCTCACATAGATTTATTTCTTAATTTTGTTTTTGAAAGCTTCAAAGCTTCTAGTCTTCGCTGAATGGCAGTCCCTGAGAAAGGATGAAATAAAATCTGATTAAGAAGTTTAGCATTTCCTTCTTAGATACCTGAAATAAAGAACAGTTCTCGGAACGATTTCTCTCCTGAAGTATGACTGATGTGTGAAAAACTGTTTTGAGTATCTGATACCTTTCTGATTCAATTGGATGTTTGCTTTCCTGTGCTTCTTTTTCATTTAGCTAAAACATGTTATTATCTCAGTGAAGGCAGAAGATTCTGACCTTGGCAGATTTTGTGTCAGTAGTGTTTTTTCAGCATTTTTGTGAGGAAGTATCAGAGCTGGCTGTAGCTGCATGAAGAGGGAGACAATGATTTCATTCGTGAGCAAGGGGAGATGCCATTTCAGAGGAGGCCACAGGTACTAGTGGATCACTTGGTGCCCTTTGTTTTTCATGAAGCTTCTCTGGCTACAAGAGCTGGCAATACCACCCAGTTGCCATACAAAGGAGCACACTTCTTCCAGGCTATGTGGATGATAGGGAGGCTCTGCAGTCAATGCTTTTGTTCCCCCTTTGCTGGAATGGTAACAACAAAGCAAAGAAATCATTCCCTTCTTTTAAATGAACCCACTGAGAAATACTTTGGTCTTAGTTCTGATATTGCCCAGAATAAGGGACATGTGAATGAAACCTGATCTCAGAGGCAGAAATAAATTGCAACATTCAGAAGGTCTGTGTGCCACAGAGTAAATTTTTGGTTTCCTTTAAATCTGTAAAGTTAGAACAATGAGAGATCTTAGAGAAAGCAGCTGCCATTGCATCACTGCTTTATTGCCTTGAAAGCAAATGACCATAAATAAATGCTCTAGCAAGAATAGATGTTTTGATCTACATCTCTTTTTTTATTGCAAAACAATTGTTACAGAAATTTCAGAAAGTTCTACTGTAGTAATTGCCAACTTCTGCTTTTTATTACGCATCTAAACACAGTCTAAAAGTGCACTGTGAATCCAGTAGACCTTTGGAAAGGACCATTTTCCCTAGTTATGTACATTTAGATAAATCATACTTGAAAAGCTTTGTATTAGTAGGAATTTGTTTAAAATGACATTTTAGTAATTTTTATCCCTTTATAAATGATTGTTATACACTTACAAATGATAGCCCAAATAATAAACGATTAAATAGCTATTAGTATAGAGTATTGCAAACACTGTTCCAGACAGCAGTAGCAGCAAATAGACTCCCGTCATGTACAACTGCAGTGGTGGAAAAAAGATATAACTTTAATACAATTTAGTCTTGTGCAGGCATAAAACTGTATTTCACACCCAATTCCCTCTTTTGTCTCTTCCCCCTCCCTCCCAGATACTAAAATAAACAAGAATTATCACTTCCCTGCAGCAGAAACAGCAGCAATTTAATAATCAAATGTTTTTACCTATCAGCCTTTTGAAATAAGTATTGTGTGGCTCTATGAATGATCTGAAAGCATACAGCAAAAATTAAAAGGTCAGAGACTGTTTCACAACCAGACTGGCTCAATGACTCCATCATTAGACTTCCAACCTGAAGATGATTTAGTGAAATCCATGCCATGACTCAAAGTAATATTGAGTTAGAAATGCAGAATAAATCCATCTCCTGACAGAAGTCAGAGTATGCCACTGGAATCAGTGGATTTTCTGCAGATTTGTACCAGCATTGGTAAGACCGTAATTGCAGTCAGTCATGGAGAAGAGAAGCCTGTGTGACCTGTAGTGCTCACTGTACGCCTGCCTATAAAGCAGGGTGCAGAAACAAAGTCCCTCTGCATCCAGCACTCTGCTCCTATGCCAGCATGTGGCAAGGACAGTGAATTCCACCCAGAGTAGTGAAGTAGGTAAGTCGACACCCGCAATTCTTCACTTCTCCTCCCAGTTCAGACTGTGTTTTTATCTAAGGTGATTGAAGGGAAAATTCACGCAAGGAATCTTACCCATTTCTTTTGAAGAAGATGATCTATACCTAGTATCTTTCAACAGAACTGAAAATGTGGCCTTTGTTGAACCACTTATGCGTATTTGTGCAAAAATGCAAATATACTATCATTTTTAAGCAGGGGAAAGACATCACCACTATTTAAGCATTCCGAGGGAAATCCAGGAACAACCAGCTCACGCTTTCCCTTTGGGCGATTATCAGATCCTCTTCAGTGTTTAACCTGAGCAACATAACAAGACATTTATGCTTGTTTTGAAAACCTGCACCACGAGTTTACAGAGAATTTTGTTTCACTGGCTCACTCTAATACCTTTGATAACTTCTGCTCTCAGAATACTGGCTTGCACCCACTGCAGTCATTGGACTAAGGCTGTGTGCTGCTACCAGCACTTTTTTTTTTTTTTTTTTGAGCAGTTATTCGTGTAGTTGCATTTTCCATGCGCTTACAGTTTCTAAGAAACAAATCATTTTCTTCTCATACAAAAAATATACCTAACTAAGATATTTATCCCCTGACAAAAGGCTATCCATTCCATAAAAGGTACAAATCAGTGTAGTTGTTTTTTCTTTTTTACCAAAAAATCTATAAATGGAAAATTAAAAAAAAAAAAAAAAAGAAAAGTAATCCATGTCTGGAACCCAGAGGGATTTCCGTATGTAGATGAATGGATGTTTTGGTTTTTCATTATATTTTCAAATTATCCCCTCACGGCCATTTGTTAACTGGCACTTGTGCTAAGAAAATAGTGTAGCACCTGATCTCTTCCAAAAAAAAGAGAGAGCCAAATGTCTGAGCACTGCTGTAGGTTCGCATTTTGTGTTGAGTATTCAAATTTCATAAAATACAGTTGTCTTTTAAAAATAATAAAAAAATCACTTACTTTGCTAAAGATCAAAAATAATGGAAATAATGTAAACATCCAAAAGTTTGAATTCATTCCTAACTGGATTCATCTTTACAGGCAGGCAATAGCAAAATGTTAATTCTCCTACCAGTCCAAAGAAACTCATGGAACAATGCATGCATTTTCTTTGACACAAAAAAAGACTGGACTGTAAGGAAGAGAAACTACTTCAGTCATATCACACTGTTATTGTGAAAGAATAATGTGCTATAATACAATACTTAGGACAAGTGTATACCCCAACTGTAGAATAGAATCACTTAAACTGGAAACAACAGAATGGATTACTATAGGAAAATATTTATAAAATACTGCACACTGCTTCCTCAGTCAACCAGCATATGTAAACAAACAGCTAAGCTGAGTTTTGAAATATTATTAAAGTTAATTTATCTTATAATCTTTTGCATAACATGCCAGTTCATCTTTCACACCATCACAACTCATCTGTCACAGCCCACAGTGGCTCATCAGAGGTTTATACATCAGCTCATACACACGTTTAAGTGGAGCTATACAAAGAAATGTGTGAAACACACCAAACTTACACACTATGACCAGAAATGCATATCGCATATGTAAGCTAATAATTGGATAGTGGAACTTAATGTTTGATGCAACATGTGCTATTTTATTGAATGTTACAGATTTACAAACAAGACCATGTAATGAGATATTAAAACTGTCCTGTAACGTTCACTAATATTACCACATGTCACAACTATATATGTGTCTATTTCATAAGCTATCCTTTGATACAGAATACATTGTATGGCACATGCTATAGCTACATGGTGATGGATGATGAGACTTCTATCTCACTAAATGGTCATAATATCGAGAATGGGAAGTCTGGTCCCACTGCAAGAAATGGGTGTTTTATCATCAAATTCAAAAAAGAGCAGTTTGATGCAATGTGAAAATAAAATAATCTAACATCCATCATAATATATTCTACAGACACCACATTATAGAATAAATGGGAAACATTCAGGAAAAGTAGTGTTCTGACATCTTGCAATCACACTTTTAACATCTGAATTTACATTTTATATATAATGGCAAATTTTAAGAGGTAAATAAAGTGTTCTGTTTCATTTTACCTGGAATGTGTGCTCCAGATCAATAAGGTGCTGTATCCTAAATATTTATACAGCTTCTGGGTTTGGCAAATTTCTTTACCCTGACAAACTAACCAATGGAATCTACCCCAGAGGAGAGCCCTGTTCCTTGAACTAATTCACTAAGCGCTGTCGAGGAATTTCCTGTGAACCTGAAATTCCTCTTGAGTAGACCAGTAATATGATGAAAATGAAAGAGTCCACAACAGTTTTAGCAGACATTCATAAAAGTAACAAAGAAAATGAAGTAAGAATATCCCCCTCTACTCTCCATAGATAGATAGATTTGGAGAAGCCTTAGGAAAAGGCTGCTAACAGAAGGTTGGCACATTTGAAGCATATTGTTAAACACAAGTTCCTTTGCCCTTGGGCATTTTGCTATTGTTCAACAATCAGCCTGCCACAAGCATGCTTCATAATGCACAGAAAGATTTCTGACCTTTCTTGGTATCGCCATGTGACCATAATGCTGCACATAGGCTGCAAGGCAATTGCATAAACATGGTGTCTTGGTGGAGTTTAGTTCACTGAAAGCCTGATCAAACAGAAGAAAGCAAGGAACACGTTGGTGCAGGAAGTGTGAAACACATTGTTCATCCCCTTGCTGCATTTCCTTGTTTCCCGAACTTTCCAACGCAGTGACTTGTTAACTAAATATTTTCACCTTCTTTGCCTCTTTTCTTGAGGCTGATGATTATTTTCCTGTCTGGATTAGTTGCCTTATGGACACTCTCAGAGAGTGCACAGAGTCTCCCAGGGTGAGAACTCAGTGAGAAAACAGCAGCTTGTATTTTCAAAGCTGCCTTGGAAAGATCATTCGCATTTAAATAACGTGAAATATGTACCCCACAAATATGTACCTCACAAACGTTCATTTTTAATAACAAAAAGGAGCTGGTTCTACACAGATAATGGTAACTGTTGAGATATTTTAACTTTCAATAGCACTAGTGTAACTTTTAAAAAGCTTGATAGTTGTGCCTTCATAAAGGAATGTGAATTGTTTTTCCAGTTGCAGTTTATGCTTCTCCACCCTCTTCCAGTCTTCTGCATACCCTTCCACCTGTGATCACTGGACACCGTCTTGTGAGAAGTTTGAAACTTTAGTAGACAGTGTGGACCCTTGGAGCGTGGGTGGGGTCAGTGGAGTGACAACTGTCTTCAACCAAAACCCGTAACTGCACTATAGTTCAGACACATTTTCTCCTACCAAAAGTGCTCATTGTGTGATATGCTGAAGAACGGTGGATGCCTACTCACAACTGATGGCTTTTGCTGTTTACAGACACTTGCAGTTTCACTTTGGTTCTTTTACTTACCTTAGAAGCATATAGAAATTCTAGTGTTTTCCAGTCTTCTGCCAAAAATACTTTTCTTTAAGCAGCTTCAATCTAATTAAATGAATCTGGATTCAGAATTCTTAATAAATCTTGTGGACTTTAAAAAGTCCAAATACAGCTATGTTCACATGAAAAATAAAAGGTGTATATTTTTGGGTGGGGGAATGATGTGAAAAACCGGCAGCTCAAATGAAACAGCAAGAAGAACCTGGTAGCAGCATGGTGGATAAATCTCCCCAATTTATATATATAATTAAACTGAGCAGTGAGAACTGGACACTATTACTATGCTCTGCTCTGATCATCCTATTCTTATTGTTTCATCACATCCTTTGATTTAGTGAGACAACATATTGATGACAAATGTGGTAAAAAAATAAATATATACTATTCCACTTAATTACATTCATCCTGAGCTTGCTCAGCTGTGCTAGAATCTAGAATGCCTGTTTTATACAGGAAATCACCCGACATTTTAACATAAATTCTTCTTCCATTTAAGTTGCAGTAAAAAAGGCATTTCTTTTCCCTTTCCACTCTTGAAAATATAAACTTTCTGTGGCACTACAAGTTGATACAAAAGGAGACAAATGAACATTTTTAGTTGTTATTGTGTTCATGTTTCTTCATTTCCACAAGTGTGGGATGCAAGGGACTTGGGAGACTTTAGGTTTGTTTGCTGCCAGTTCCTACAGAAATAACAAATGCTTTTCACCAATCATCACAATGGTGACATAGATGAAAAAGTTGTGATTGAAGTTTGGAACATCTAATTTTTACATCTCTTTTTTGCTAGTTAATTCCTGCATCTTAAAAACTTGAATAATAATAAAAGATATTAGGATGCCCTCTAACAAAAGGCAGATATCTGGACCTAATAATTTATTTTTTTCTGAATTCATTAAGGGGGCTTGTTTACTGAAGTTTTTGAAAGCTTTCATCCCTCCCTTTTTCCTTAAGTGCAAATGTCAACTGGGTCAGGATGCAGTGCCTCAGTGGTGATGCTGAGATTGAAAGGTGCTCCCTTGACCGGTGGCTAACACCAGTTGGACTTGACATGGGGTGATGTGAGGGTTTTTTTCTTTCATTCTACTAAGAAAAAAAGACTGAAGAGCAGATGACCCTTAGACTGCTGGTGAGTTTTGTACAAGCCTAGCTGTGCTTGCTTTCAAAGCTGCAGAAGGCTCCTGTTCTTGACAGTCTCCTCATGGACAGGTTGTCCCCTCTGCTCTCTGGTCTTGAGGACTTACTCCTCTCCAAGGGGTTCCGCAGGCCTGCCGTGCTCCGCTGTCGGTCGAGTTTGTCACTGATGGAATAGCTCTTCCGTGTGTGCTGTGCATACAACACGCTGGACTCCTCCGCAGAGTAGCTGTTGGCTCTCTCTATTTTTGGTAGCGGGATGCTGTTGGGCAGAGTTGTTGTAGCACTGCTGTCTTGAGGAGATAAGGGGACTCCCTTCTTGTCTTTGACCTCAATATCCTCATGATCAGAGCTTGGGTGGGTTAGTTCAGCTTCTCTCTCTGGGTGGCAGCTTCCCAAGTCTTCCACTTTGCCCCTGAGACTTCCAGGGAAACTGGCCCTCTCTGCAATAGCCTGGGGAGCGCTCACACACCTTGTGTCTATGCAATCTGTAATGCTTGTGTACTCTGCTGTTTTGACTGGGACGCCAAGGCTGCTGAAGTAGCTCCGAGAAGGAGAGAACATGAAGCTGTGGGATTTCACAATTGGTGTTTCCTCCAGAATAAATGGAGTTGTAGCCAGGTAACGACTGCTTTTAGATCGCTCAAGGGTATGATACAAGGGAGGGTCTGAATCCCAGGGGATTTGGCAATCTGTGATTTGTGAATAGTCTGAAGAAAATGCTCTTGTTTCTATTCCAGAGGTTTCTTCATAATCAAGACTCCTGCCAGAGATCTTTTCACCAGGTGTACTGCTAATGTATGCCCTACTAGTTAAAAGGGAAGAGGCTATGTGAGCCGGCAGAGCTGCATCTTCGGGACCAAGAATATTTATGGAGCTCTCGAGAGGTTCTGTGTCAGAATGCATCTCATCCATGGCAGAAACATAGATGTCTATACAAGATGAAGGTCTTCTGGAGTCTGGGGTGATTGACAAGGTGCTGGTAGGGGGTACAGGAGCCTTTCCTTCTTTTGCTATTGAGTGGGAACTGATTGCCCGATGCAGGCTTGGAGATCTTTCCTTAAAAATGCTTTCCAACTTTTCCAACCCACACTTGTCCTTCATATTTGTTGCATAGAAGGAGTGGCTTCGCATGCGGTGTGTGATTGTAGGTGATGTTGGGGACATGGACTCCTCTCCTGTGGGATCAATGCTCTCTTGAAGCTTGTAGGCATTTCCTTCCTGGCTGTTGAAGCTACTCTGCCTCACGATGTAGGCTGTATCAGTACAGTCAGACGAGGTCCTGGATCGTATCTTTGTGGTCTCACCTCTCTCAATGCCAGTCATTTTTTCTAAGGCAGTCACCATTCGTCCCATCATGTCTTCCAGCTGAGCCAGCCTGATGTCAACCGTCTGCAGAGAGGCCTTCATGCAGTGCTCTCTCTCATTCACTTCTTCCAGTCGCATGGCCATGTTCTCCACCCTTTAGAGAAGGAAGAATTAAACAGGTAAATTTCTACAAAGCAGTGATGTTCAGCTAATAGGTCACCAAACCAGTTGGAAACAAATACGTCTCAAATCTCAAATGAAATGTACACCACCTCATCTGCTTCAAAATCCTGCTGAAAGAGGTTTTGCAGAAAATAATAATATGATGTACTCAGTGAACTGCTCCAGTGGGTTAAACCAGGGGCATCAGCTGTGTAATGCAGAGAGGTGTTTGTGTGTCATTCCAGGGACAGGAGACTTATTACATAAATGTTACTATGAATTACTGCCTTTCTGCTTCCAGAGCTTCTAATCAGGTTATTATGAGTGAATTACACTTAGAGCAGATGATGTTGTGCCCAGTTGTGCCACAGGCAGGACCATCACAGTTAAATGCAGAGCTAAAAGAAGTAAAGAAAGCAGGCAATGTGCCGCAGAAGTTAGGCACTGTTATAATTTTTCCTGGTGTTCACCCCAGATTTGCTCTACCTAGTCCTATGTGGATCTAAGGAGATTGTTTCTTTGTTCTCTGATTAATTTCTAGCTCAGATCTCTAGAAAAAATGATATCAGCTATTTTGTTGAATATATATAATATTGAGTTAAATATGCATGAAAACTTCAAGGAAGAGAAACACGGATCGAGCCAAATACAGCCTACAATAGGGTACATGCTCTAAGGTTGCTCCATTACCATGGCTGTGCTTTGGGTAGTCTGTGTTCATACTTTAAGGATTGAAATGATGGATTTTAAACTTTGTTTTCATCTGCTACCATAATACATAAATAAAAAGTTAGATTAAAATATTAACAGGCAATAATTGAATGTAAGATTCAGTATTTTTAATTTAATTTAGTTTAAACTTCAGTATGTCTTTTCTAGAACATTGATCTGCCACATTTTAAAATATGTTCAAATTTTAGGTAATCATGTACAGATTTATGCCAGTGGCTTATAACCACTCCAATTTTCTAACTTCTAAAAAGTGTCTTCTGAAGGATTTATAGAGTCTAAAAATTTTACATGATGAAATTGCCTGTAGCACATAAGAAACTTCTATAATTATTTTCTCTGTTTGTAGTCCCTATGACAGGCTGGGACTTCCACTTTCAGTTGAAGCAGTACTAAAAGCAACAAGTTCATGTATTTATCTTTGACTGATAGGTTATAATTCTGGTTTTACCCATTGCTACAGACATTGAAAAATGATCAGGGAGGCAAAAGATAACAAATGACACAATTTCCACACTTTTTTTCTTCACAGTTCTCTTACTCTCTTTCAGTTGCAATTCATGCTCAAAAATTTACTAGGCACACTGTCATAGTTAATAGGCACACAAATCATTGCCAGGATTTCTGATGAGGTAAATATAATCTTCTACTACTGCTAGGTTTCTTTTTTTTTTCCAACAGGACAAGTGATTTGGAATTGACAACACCATAATCACTCTTATTTTCACAGAGGGAAGATTTTAACAAAGAATAGAATATTGAGCAGGATTAATGCCATGTTACCTAATGCTCAGAACTTTTTCTGGTAAAGCATTGAACTCTGACTACCTTGTGGTGCTGAGGAACCTGCCCTCACAGGAGAGGAGGGGGCAGGGAAGAGTGTGACTCAGCTTCCTACAGCAAGTCTCATATTCCTGGGAAATACAGGCTTTTCCTGTTGAAGTCTGTGACTTTTGAAGACACATGCACAACAAATTAAATGTGCAGCAGTAACTGCACTGCTAACATCAGTGCTCAACAGATGAATGATCAAGTAATCATTGCTAAGAAATGAACTGGTATCTTCAAGGAATCTCTTTCTACTCATTATCATTCAGGCATCATTCTGTTTCTGGTTCTACCAGCTTCTCCAACAAAATAGATTAATGTTATTGCAAGCACAGGATGTAATTCCATAGCGAGAACAGTTTATATGGGAAGCAGTTGAATTTTCACTCATGTTATTACTTATCTGAACTGCTATTTTATAAAAGCAATTATACTTTTGAAATATTTATTAGCTAATAATTGAGTCCTTCACCCCACATTCAGATTCTACAACAACTGCTCCAAGATGATGAACAGATAAAACATTGCAATTTTAGGGCTGTCAGACATAAGGAAAAATTTTACTGGGTTTTACTGGAGAATTACAGCTCACATTACATCCAACAAAAAACCCCAGCAATAGTTACCAATAATTGGAGTGAATTTATAACATTCTTTCAAGCTAACTGGATAATGTGGTTGTGGTCCTGGTGTTTTGTTGTTGTTGTTGTTGTTGTTTTGGTTTCATTTGTTTTTTCTTTCCTGCTTTGACAGCTGTACACAAGTGAAATAATTTTTAATGCAGACATAGCCAGTTGGTCCAGGAGTGGACCTGTCCTCAGTAAGGAAAGCTTTGCATCTTGCATTCACATGAGGCTTATGCAATGCTACTGAGCACAACTGATGCATCCCAAGCAGAACCTGGAATAATGCCTTGCTGGTAGGTGTTCATGTATTTGTTCTGCCCTCCATGAATGTGATCTAGCAGCTACTGTCAGTGGCACAGAGCATCAGACAAGGAAAACAGAGACTTTTGAGTTATGTGGTCTGTTGGTTGCTATGGAACTGATGACAAATGTGATTGCATTGATAGTGGAGGAAAATTTATAAAGAAATGAAACAAGATATGGACAAAGCAGTCTGGGTTTGGAAACCAGGGGTAACCAGAGACATGCACAGGTAACTGAAAATTACATACATGTGTTTACACTTCATGAGCCCCAACTACAGAATTTTATTCACAAAAGGAAAGCTGGCAAGATGATTGTCTCCTCCAACCCCAAAGGTATTAGCTTAGTCATCCTTAGTTACATATATTGCATGTGGTTACTCCAGAATGTTTAACAAATATTTATTGTATTAGTGATATTCTCATGTATTAATTTGATGTTCAGTTCTGTAATCATTCATCGTAAGAACAGCACCATGTTCTGGGAGTGAACCTATTAGAAACATTATAAAATCACAGAAATACAGCCATAATCTGGTCCTTAAAATGTTTTAATAAGTGAATTTTTCTATTTTCTCATATTCTTTGGAAAATATTCTTGCACTCAGTGAACAGACAGCCCGACCTGTGTTTCCTTTAGGAAAAGTTTTGAAATTTCAAAACAGGAATGCCCAAGTTTTGTTTTGGATTTTTTTCTCCATGCGTATTAAGGAGCAAGTATAAACCTTTTAGCTAATCTCACAATATTCATCTACGATGCCTCCTTTGCACCTGTGCTTTTCCTTGCAGCAAGATTTATTCAATGTGTTAGAAAGTACCAAGCCATACCAGCAGAATGAGAAGACAAAAAGAGGAGGCTACATGTAAAGAGGAGTGCTGCTGAAGCTCAAAAATTTCTAATAGTGAAACAAACACAGACTTTATCAGGACAATACTCAGTGACATGGTCAGAACTCAGAACCTGACAAGGATTTTATATTACTTGTGATAAGCCTTTTAAATTATGATTTGGGAGACAACAACTTTTCTGGCATTTATTTATTTTTAACCTGTGCACATTAGTTCATCAATAATTTAATTAAAATAATTATTTAATGGGAGTAAGGCACTCTTTTCAGGAGTAGACCTCTTAACTGAATGCTAGAATTAGGTTCACAACTCTCTTTGTTGACCCATGCCCATTTCTAAGACATAATTTATACTTCAAAATCCTTTTTTTTACAGCTACAAAGACTGTTGACATGAAAGTCACTTACAGAGATACCACTGAGCTTTTGATAGGTGATTGTGGAATGATTTTATTTAAATAAAACACAGACAGCAGTTCCCAAGGCTGTAGCTGGGTACTTTGCCTGACATCTTTTGGTAAAGCAGTGCTGATGCAAGCAGCCAGCCAGTTTTCCCAGGTGCAGTGGTTTTTCCTGGCAAAGGAAGTTGGGTTGTCATGGCTGCATTCCCACTGGAGCCTAAGACCACGTAACTCTTTATGACCACAGAGAGATGCCAACAGAGTCCCAGACCTTTTCTGCTGTCATTTTTCATGTGTGGGTGCGCCTGATAGGGTCAGTCCCTTTTACCAACACAAAACTATTTCTGTGCACTTCAGCCTGCTCTGAAATCAAGATAATAGCTATGTCATCATCCACACGGATGCTGTAAATGTAATTGCACTGCAGATTATAAAGTGCGGTACTAATGGATATCACAGAGTACCAAAAATGACATAGTAAAGTCTGCTCTAACCTGCTTTTCAAATACTGTTACAATTTGACCCTGCTCCTTTTGAAATCAACAAGAAGTTTTGCACAGGTATGAAAGAGTTGAGACCTGTTCACATGGAACAAATGTTTACTAAAGTGATTGTTTCAGTGGCTTCATGTCAGATCAAGAAAAATAGTGCAGTCTTTTTTGATCATATTACACATGTGTTTGTGCTGATCAAGACGTAATACAGTGATTAGAAAGGAAGGTTCTCCGCAAAAGGCCGTGATTCTTCCACTGGAATGGAATCTGTCCAACTTTCCTTTCCTCACAGGTCTCCAGGAGATTTACCATGCATGTTTTGATAAATGCATTCCAGGGAAACACCTTACAGCCTTGTACTGCTTATATTTTTTCACTTAGTCCACAGCTTCCTTTGATATGCATCAGTAGCCTGATGCTGCTTCCACGTGCTTGCATGAGAACCCAGCTAGAGGGCTTCTGTAGCAGAGCAGCTCACCCCTGACAGGAGCTTATCTGTTGTTTGTAATCCAGTCAGGTAACACAAACAGGACAAGCTGTCATGTATATCACTGAGTATAATCTTGTGTAATCACTGAGTGATTTTGGTGCCATGGTCACTGGTCTGGCATCTCCCAAGCTGCCAATAAAAATCTTACTGTTGAAGCGAGATCTGGCAAGACAGGCCAGACTTCTGAATGAGAGCCACTCACTTTGAAAGCCACATGACTATGAAAGCCACACAAAAGCTTCAAAAAGCAGAAATATTGTATACATTTTTCTGGAAATGTGTGGAGCTTCTCCTGTGAGTAGGAGCCTACTTTGTGGTTACTCCCCAGGGGTTAAGTGAAGGTACCTCTGTCCATTATCATCATTTTGGTGGTAAGTTACATTTGATTCCTAATCAATACTGTTTATTTTTCTAGCTTTAATATAGATACCTTGGTACAGTGCACTCTTTTATCCTGAAAGCTATTAGCACTTATTTTAGATATTTACTGTGGAGCAACTAATTCTGATTAGGATTTTTCATCTGTTATCTTTTGTCTGTTTAATAAATAATTCATTTTTATATAAACAAATCTGATTTGCCATCATTAGGACTTGCCAGACAAAGTGGTTCCTTAAATTTAAACTGCTGCCAAAATCTGAGGCTAAGGAAGGATTGACCTTCATTTAGACCCCTTTCTGTGAAGGAGTTTAAATACACAGGGGAGTTCTTTCTTCCTATCACAGTCAGCAGCAGGGCTTTAATAAACTTTGTAGTCTTTAATAAACTTTGTCTGTAGTTCCCACTCTCCTGGCAACAGCTACTCCTCTGAGCTGCTAAGTACTTGAGGTCAAGGAAAGACAAACATCAAGTTTTGTTCTAAGCTTTTAATTTCTGAATGCAAAATGATCAGGTAGAGGAGGGATTCTGTCTGGAACATCAAATCTAGAGACATCTCATATGATGTCTCTTGTTACAAGAGAGGTGGAGAGAACTGATATCTCATTACTTTAATATGGATATTTTGTGGAGAGTTGTGTGGGAAGCTGGCTAGCAGAGCACGGCCGTAATGGAATTCAGCTGGTTAAGCGATAAGGGCAAGGACACTGGGCAAGGTATCCTTGCATAGAGCGAAAACAGGATTTGTGAGAAAAGGAGAGAACTCAACACCTGCAGACTACAATAACATACGAATAGGCGGAGATGACTTTTAGCTAAGAGACCAATGATGAGCTTAGCCTTGCAATATGTATGAGCCTCATTATTGTATCTATATAAAGAACAGAGTGGTTGATAATAAACTGAGACTTGCTAATCATCACTGGGGTCCCGTGCTTGTCTCCCGTCATTCCCGACAAATGGTGACCCCGACGTGATTACCACGGCCGAGACGACGAAGGGTTCGGATCCTACGCAGCAAGGATGGCGAATAAGAGCTCAAGATGCTAATGTGAGAGCTCCGTGCTCCGGGCGACCTTATAGAAGGGCCTGGCCGATACGTGCTGCCGAGACCTTGAAGGGCTGCAACAGTGCTGACGAATAAGGAAATGAAAAGGCAAGCAGCATATGATTTATTTAAGGGACCCCAACGCTTAAATGCGGAGCTTAAATGCTGAGTGAGCCTAAATGCTGAAGTCTACAAAATAATCCGATTGATTTGATTACGGGAGCCGGAAGAATGGAGAGAAGTTGCTGATAAGCTGTGGGATACTACCATGACTGGGGGGAAGGAGCCAAAAGCAGCTCGGGAACCCTCAGACGCAGCAGAACGCAGATATTCAGCGAAGGCGAGAAGTGAGGGGAGTGAGAGAAGTTGGAAAGTTGGTCATTATCACTGCTGCCCTGGCAGGATGCCTCGCAAGAAAAAGCGGAGGAAAGGAGATATGTGCGGCATTCAGTGTACATGTTGCTGATGAACAAGGGATTGTGAAAGGAGTTCGTCCTGATCCAGGTGAGCGGCCAGGGAGGAGATGGGGGTGGACAAAACACCAGCAGCAGTCCTAAATCTCCTCCAACATATACTCTCTGTGAGAGGACTGCAATGTGATGATTCTATACTTAAGAATCTTTTAAAATGGACCTGGGACTGGGGCTTAATCCCGGGAGCTACTGTAACATTTTAACTACCTGTATACTCACATGCAAATGCAAAGTGCCTTGCAGGTGCTACAAAAATCCCGGGAGTTGGCCCTTCCTGCCCTCTGTGCCCTGCCTGAGCCTGGCCGACCGCAAGCCTTTTTGCAGGAACAGCAAGGGCCCAACAAAAGGTATTCTGTCTTCACTGATCGATTGCATCAGACCATTAAGACCGATCCAGACTTTGACATGGGAATGAAAGACCAGATGTTCTGAATTTTGACCTTTGATAATGCAAATGGAAAACACGCAGTAAATTCTCAGAACATTACTAAAAACAGTGACAGTAGTTAATATGATTTAATTAACTGATAGAATGGATCAACAGGTCAAAGCAGCCTATGTAGCCGCTGCGGTTAGTGGGGCTATTAAACCCTTAGTGGATAAGAAAGGTGAAACCGACTGAAACAATTATGATGAAGAATTGTAACACATAAAAATGAGTAATAATTCCAAATTATCGCTGTTATTAATTGTAAGCTGTTTAGTGTTTTCTTTTTTACTTTTATTCTGCTATAATGTTATATATGCATTGATGTGTAGGAAGTTATCTGAACTTCTTGGGACAGTGTCCTAGGGTGACTTTATGATGTTTGTATCCCCAATTGTCTATTCTGTTTATGCCGGATATTAACTTCTGTGGCTTTCAGCTGGGCCAAGGGAGAGGGAGAGAGCGAAGAGGGGGGAGAAGATGCCCGCACTTTGTCTGCAAGAGTTTCTCTCTGCTCCCCCGGAATTCCTTCTTGGACTGTACTCTGAGCTCAGACAGCGAAAGAGAGATAAGGCTCTCTGTGTACTCTCTCTCAGCTCGCAGCAGCACTCTCAGAGTTCTCTCACACAGTTACTAATGATATAATAGTGATTTTAAATATGTTGTTAATGTTATAGTGTGAATTCACTGACTTTTATAATGTGCATTATCCATAAGGTATTATTTAAGGTTATATATATGCATTCTTTTAGTTGTTTGCAGTTTAATCATGATACCATTGATAAATTTTCCCATACTTTTGTGTAACTATCTACAACACCTGTATGATTTTAGGAAACTTTCCCAACTACTGTTAATAGAAGCTTTCTTGCAAGATGTTAGGGAGACCCTTCCAGTTAAAGCCTTGGCTCTGGCCAAGCTCTGGCTGTAACTGGTTGGACGCATGCCAACAGGCCCAGGTGTTTCTGCACCAAAACTGTACTCAGGTCACTTTGACTTGCCAATTTGGACTTATAACAGCTGGACCCCCTTTCAAGGTAAACTTGGAAACCTTGCCGGGGAAAGGCTCTCCAAGTCTTCAGTGTGAAACAGGGCTTACCAGCTATTGCAGACTCTGGGTGATGGCACAATATTTAGGGAATTGATGATGTATCATTCTAAATTACTATTTTTTCTCTAATGTTCTAATGATTATGTGTATTACCTTGTTTATTTCTATTTGATGTAAGTTTATTACTTTATTACATGTATTGTCTTACTTCAATGTTGCCTTTATATTTGTAGCAAGCAAACACTCGGACAGGTCACCGGTTGACTGATAGAACTGCTCAGGCCGTGGTCCTTAAGTGCCAAACAGATTATCCAAAGGATTGTCCAGAACCAAGGGCTGGGGCCAGGGGTGTTATCAGTCAGTGTTACGGCACAGAGAAGAGCCATCTACGGACAGTATGAAGTCGTTGCTGTGCTAACAATTCAGTGTGGTGGCTGTGGAGAGCTATTCAGAAGACACACCTTAGTATTAGATAACGAGTGGCTTTGTTGTATTAGTTGTAGTGGTAAGTATCTTAGTTGGACTGCCTCCAGGGCAATTCAAACTCAACTAAGGCCTGGGAGCAGATTGCCTGAAAGTATAGAGGAGAACACATATTGGGCAGCAAAATGCCTTCTATACAAGGCATTATCAATACTCATTGTCAGCCAGTGATTGGATTATTTACATGCATGTTACTCTGTGTGTGGGTTATCAGAGACTCACTCCACTTAGGAGTAGACTCCCGGCCAAACATATAGTTCACTGTTACCAATCTTACTAACAGACAAGAATTTTACTTAAGCTTAACCACGTAAAACCCTAACTCAACTTACTCAGCAACTGCAAGTAGCAGACGGTTTAGGGTTAAGCGGATGGTTGAAAGGCTTAGGACTTACTGGGTAGCTTCAAGATATTGTAAAAGGAGCTTTGCTATTTTTCATTGTACTTGTAGCTATGGTCATAGCAATACCCTGCGTTATCCAATGTGTGCAACAAATGGTAAGAAAGACCATCAATCAAGCTTGGGTACTGCAAAAAGAAAACGGGGGAAGTGTGGAGAGTTGTGTGGGAAGCTGGCTAGCAGAGCACGGCCGTAATGGAATTCAGCTGGTTAAGCGATAAGGGCAAGGACTCTGAGCAAGGTATCCTAGCATAGAGCGAAAACAGGATTTGTGGGAAAAGGAGAGAACTCAACACCTGCAGACTACAATAACATACGAATAGGCGGAGATGACTTTTAGCTAAGAGACCAATGATGAGCTAAGCCTTGCAATATGTATGAGTCTCATTATTGTATCTATATAAAGAACAGAGTGGTTGATAATAAACGGAGACTTGTTAATCATCACCGGGGTCCCGTGCTTGTCTCCCGTCGTTCCCGACAGATATTTTACTTGGTTAACTACTACAGGCTAGTGACTGGGAGTTGGAAGACAAACTGCAGCCATGCATTTTCTCTGCTGTCTTTGATCTGCATCTTGATACTTGTGCAATAGTAACTCTACAAAGAAACTCTAAAGTGCAAATCTGGATTTTATATATTTGAATGTTCCACAGATTACAAAAAATAATTTTAGTGATGGTTTAGGAATGGTATTCTCCAATGTAGAAACCATGCTGTCACTTCCCCTCCCCTGCTCCAATTGGAGGCACAGAAGGTGACGTTTGAGAACAAGAACTAATTACTGGAAATAGCAACGGGATAAGAAAATAAACAGTACCAGCAACCAAATTGCAACAAAAGGTGGAAGAAGAAGAAAGAAGAAGAAGCAGCAGAAGCAGAAGAAGCAGAAGCAGCAGAAGCAGCAGAAGGAGCAGAAGCAGAAGCAGCAGAAGCGGAAGAAGAAGCAGAAGAAGCAGAAGAAGCAGAAGAAGAAGCAGCAGCAGCAGAAGAAGAAGAAGAAGCAGCAGAAGAAGCAGAAGAAGAAGAAGCAGAAGAAGAAGAAGCAGAAGCAGAAGCAGAAGCAGAAGCAGAAGCAGAAGAAGAAGAAGAAGAAGAAGAAGAAGAAGAAGAAGAAGCAGAAGAAGAAGAAGAAGAAGCAGAAGAAGAAGAAGAAGAAGAAGAAGAAGAAGAAGAGTGAAAAGGCCCTGACAATAAAAAATACCAGATTGTTCCATCCACCATGTTTTCTCAACCAGAAGGAATCCCTCTTACTCAGAAGCAAGAGTTCCTTTTCCCCTGCCCCTGGCAATGGAATAAGGTGGTATCAACCACAGGGACCTCACAACCCCTCCTGGCCACTGCAAAAATTAACCCTGTCCTGGCTGGAACCAATGTTTTAGATTTGAGAGGACTTGGCCACAGTTAATTATGAGATAAAAACTGAATTCAGCTGGGATTTCATTGCTGAAAGCTCTATTAGTGTGCTTGGGCCTGGGAGTGACCTCTGTTCTCCATAGGGCCACTGCTTGGATCTCTCTTACAGAGCTGGGGCACACATTAAAATACGGCTAAGGTAAATGGATTTTTAAAGAGCTATTTCTCTGTGAGGGTCAGGTGTTTGCCTTCATTTAGGATTCATATTCATGAGCTTCATTCTGGAACAAGGTGCTTTAAGATTTTCATTTAAATTAGAGATAAGGGCTCTTTCTATAAAATAGGGCCAGCACAGAATGAAATGGCAGAATGTTATGCATTCATTTTCAAGGACTTGCAGCACTTCCATGATGTAGGGGAGGACTTAGCTAGATTACTTCTTATTTACAAGTCTTCAAACATAGCTCTTCCTTCCTTGGCCACCAAAAGAAAAGCTATACTCAGAGATTTGAACCTGCATCTATGATTTTCAGTGCAGTTCCAGGGCCCCTGGACTATCAGAACATGAGATAAAAAACGTACTCAGCTGGAACACAGACCAATTTAGCTACTATCTTACTTTGACCTGTGCGTAATTCTTCCCTCTGTATATTCTCCAGTATTTAATATTTTCTGCTCAGGAACTTTATGAGCTCAACATGATCTCTGTGTATTTAGCAGACCTTGCTGGATTTCTCTTTCATAAGATTGTCTAGTCTTGTCTAAAAGGCATTTAGCCTTTTTGCTGACATCATCTGCTTCTTTTAGACTTCACCATCTCAAAAATGTGTTCTGTTACACTACTTACTGCATGAAAAAAAAATCTCTTATTTTCTGTCTATTTTGAACTCGGGATCCCGCTAAATTATTCTGTTGGTCCCCTATACCTTGATCTGAATGTGACAGCAATCAATTGATTTCTGGTCACCCTTTCCTTGCACTCACAGTTATATAGACCTTTATAATTTCATCCTTATTTGGCTCTTCCAGACCCTGGATTATCTGGCCATCTTTTATGAGGTAACCATTCCATGCCTTACCCTCCCCCCCTCTAATATCCTTTTCTAAAATGTTTTAGGAGTGCTTTTGTTTTCAGCAGATGATTAAATGATATCACATCTTCTAATCCTGCTCTGGGATAGATTTATTTGAAACAAAATTAACAGCATGTTTCCCTGCCTACAGGAAACATAGTTTAAGCACAGCTGAATCAGGGACAGTGCTGGAAGGTTATGTATAAGGAGAAGAGTGTCACATACATCTGTGTAACTGATGAAAATGGCAATCCCCTGATCTCTGTTATTCAAATTAAAATGGAGTTTCCAGGGAGAGGAGTATTCACTGGTTCATAAGTTTTATGAATATCTGACAGGATATTACCCTAAAATATTTATTGGCAAAAGTGCTATGAATCAAACACAAACTCTTGTCCTCTAAAGCCGAGTTCAGCAGTGTTCCATGAAAGCATATGAGGACCACAGCAGATCAACAGACCTAGAAATTTTTAGGAATGGTGAATTTGAAGACTGGAAACTTCCACTAAATTAGTGTGTTGCTTTTTTCCTCTGTGCATTGCTGTAGGTGAAAAGTCTTGTTCCATTTAAAATCCATGTCCCTATTGGTCCCAATGAAACTACCTTACCTAGCCAGGCTGTCCTGAAACAAAGCTTGTTCCTTATCTGAATGGCTCACAGATAAACCCTGAAGTCATGTTTTTCATTGAGGAACTCTAATTCACTCTCCAATTTTGTTCTGACAGCTTGTACCCTGAAGTTCTGCTTTAAGAACTGAAATGCAAGCATAATTGGTGCCTCTCACAGTTTCAGTTATACTTTATTAAACTGGATTAAAGATCCCTTTTACAGAACTTATCATACAATGATGTGGGTTGGAAGGGATGTTAAAGATCATTTAGTTACAACCCTCATTCTGTGGGCAGAGACCCCTTCCCCTAGACCAGATTCCTCAGAGCCCCACTTCACCTGGCCTTGAACACATTTGCTTTAGCAAAAAAAAAACCCAGAGAAAGAGCAAATAAATTCATCACATTTTATCACTTTTCTTTTTAATTATGAACTACCAAAATTACTTCATTTCCCTTTTAAAGAAAAAAAGAAGACTGAGATTAGTGACAGAAACACTTTTCCAGAACAACTTATGGGGACAAAAAAGTGTACCTTTCAGAAGTGACGCGGATTCTTTCATCATTGGAGGAATTGAATCTGTCATCTTTTTCTCTGAAATACTCTTCTATGCACTGCTCTTCAAAGTCATGGACCTTTTTCAATTCATCCTCTGTTATGAAAAGTTCTGTGGGGAAAAATTGAGAAATACGAATTTGGCACATATTAACATATGAAACTAACTACATTCTTACTTGTGAAACTCATGGACTAAACTTTCATAAGCAAGCTTCAAATTTATGTGGCATTTTGATATGAAAGCAAATAGATGCTGTTAATTATCAAATTAGTGGCTTTAGTTATATGTGATTCTGGAGATAGAAGCACTTAAGCAGGCAAATGATGAGCAAACATGAATGTATTTTGATTACATGAGATCTAAACACAGCTGCTGGTCTGGTCCTGGACAGATGGTGGAAGCCAAAGCTCACCTGTAACCTAACAGATGTATAATGAGATTAGCTGACTAGTAGGACAGAGTCTGAGAGTTCAAGGGTCTGTCTGATGTGGCTAGAACTGACATCTGCAGGCAGGAGAGTGATGGGAGTGGGAGGAGGGCTGGCTGATCGCATATCCAGTACCACATATGACTCTGGCTCTCTCCTCATAGAGAAGCAGGCTGTGGCATGGGCTAACTCTGGGAAGAGATGCACATCCCTTAGCTCCCCACATCTAGCATGTACATTGGGCAAGGTGGAGATATTCTGCCTTGAAGAATTAGCTAGAGAAGAGGAAAGTATAATCAAGATAATCTGACAGGTTTTCCATCATGGTTATAGGACTTCATTTAAAGTATGTTGAGAAACTGTTCCTCCAATCTGAGTCAGAGTCAAGGAAAGCCTATGTATATAAAATTGCTTTTTACCATCTATCTGCTTATCTAGGCAAAAAGTGTGCTCAGGGGAAGTATGTGCTGTTTGCTCTGTATTTTCAAAAACAAAGCTGGAACTGTGATGGAGTGAGAATTCCAGCAATAACAGACCTCTAGTAACAGCAAAACAAACCTCTTTGCTGTGAGGAACAAACATTCCCAAGAGAATGAAGGGTTGGGCACATCAGGCAAAACTAACTTATTCAGGTAGGGCTTTTGCAGGTCAAAGTTGTTATTTTGCTGGGAAGGCTATCAGGGTGCTGGAGTTTAACTTCATGCACGTCAAACATTAGACATTATGAAAGGGATTGGAAAGTTCCCTCTGTGCATTATCTGAGTCTTACTCAATCCGTAGTCTCTCTCATCTGGGTCACTTTCATGCTTCCTCCATCTGCAGCAGAGGTGTTGAAATATCATCGTCATGTGGCTGAAAATGATCAGAGGTGGTGGGAGAACAGGTCTTTCGTGGAATGTCATGATGAGCTGGTACCTTTGAAACTTCCAGACTTGGTTCGATATAGATTTAACTTCGAAAAATGTGTTGCTAGAAGGCAAGAAGAGGAAAATAACATCAGGCTGAAAATGGTTCTGGGTGCTTTGCCAAAGATGATATGACAGCATCTGCACTAGATATATTTCAATAATATGGGCAAATGTTTCCTCGTCACAAAAACAGGAAGCAGAACAAAAGAGCAAGTTTGTACTTGGGCAAAGCACAATGGTAATCAGCCTTTTTGAAGTACTTTATGACTGTGTATGTCTGCGCTGTGCAACCCCTGAGTCTTAAAACCACCCGTTGAGATGGGGAAGTATTTTTACTCTTGTTTTCCCTACTGGGAATGAATGATGCCATAACTGAACCTTTTTTGGCTTCTTTGCCCTGGTTCCCATTAGGTGTCTGTCCTTGGAAAGGAGCACCATGTGAAAAACTTGGCATTTCCCTCGTTTCCCGGAGACAAGCCTCTTTCCCTCTCCCCCTTACACACTCGGAAAATGTCTCTCGGCCAAAGCCAATGCTCTGTGGTCTTTGTAGGCTGTGAATAATGTGCATCCTCCCCAGGTCTATGCTTGCAATGTGTCACTCACTTGAAAACTGCAATGAGGAGATTCACCAAGAGGATGTTTGCTACCAAGAGGTAGCAGGCCATGATGGCAGGAACGATCCATGCTCCTGTCTTGCAGGGAGGTAGCTGGATTATTTTGCCATCTTCTCTGGTTTCATTTTGACCACAAGGGGCTGGGAACAAAATTAAACAAAAAAAAAAAGCAAAATGGGAATGAATCTTATTTTTTCAGTAGTTTTTGCAGAAATATTTAAATATTTATAAAAGCCTGCCTGCCAAGCCAATACCTTCCAAGTAACAATGGCATTGACATTACCCCCCTTTCCCCAGAAATTATGCTTGGTATCACAGATTTTACAGGCTGCAGTTCTTGTTATTGTGTGTTATGTGCTGTGGGTACCAAGATATTTCCCTCTGAAATTGCATGAGACATGCCCGGTGTGAGTAAGCTGCCTGTTTGCATACATAATACAAAATACCATGGTACTCTGGTGGGAATTAGAGGCTGGTCAAATGAAATTATTGAATTGTTTAATCCCACAAAAAAGCTTACACATTATTTTTTTAATGGTGAAAAGCATGTTTTTGTTTTTGTTTTAATGATTGAGAGGGATGTGATAAATAAGGAAAAGGAAGTCCATGGAAGTAAATAATGAGTAGGCATTTATTGCTGTGCACTGTCTCAAGCCCCTCTAGGAGATATTCATAATGACTTTCTGCTATTAGGGACTCTTGACTGCATGCCTAGAAACAGCGGGGGAGATTTTCAAGTCTTTACTGCACCAGGTAAAGGGACAGGTTTGCAGCAGAGACGCCACCTGTTTCTTCCGCAAATACACTGGAACCAAAATGTTCTCAGTATTAATTTTGTAGAATTGAAGCAAGGGGAGAGAAAACATGGTGAAATAGTTTGCCCTGCTTGTGTTTTAATACGCCTTCATGTGCTGTGATGGGTAATCTGCATTTGCAAGGATGGGTTCAGTTCATCTTTCTGGCTTTAGTCCTGGTGGTTCTATGTATCTCCATAATCAGCTCTTCAAGAAAATAATGGAAGCAGCAGCTTACATATACAAACCACCTTCCTAAATTTTGCACAGCACTACGGCTAGCTTCCCCTCATCTCCATCAAAAAGAAGTTAAAGTGAGGAATTTCCAAAGTGCTCAGCACTGGCTCAGTTCCTACTAATGAACTGAGGACTTCAAGGAAATGAAATTTGCTGATGCCATACTTAAAATTTCATTGTATGGCAACAAATCCATGCTTCCAGTACCAACCACTGCATCTTCTCAAAGAAGTTCTTCTGAAATTGGTTCACTGAGCTTGAAATTCAACTGTGAATGTCTGTACTGGCCATCATATTGCATCATGTGTGATTTTGGTACTTTTTTTTGGGCATTACACAGAGATCCTAGCCTATTATACACAGAAATATTATAGCCATATGGGATATAAGCATACATGACCTCTCCAAAAATATTCAAGTCACTGAAAAAGAAATTACAAAGTCAAATACAAGCAACACTGCTTTTTACCAGCAGCTCCATTGTGTTTGGACACATGGTGTTACCAGTCCTTCCTATTTTCAAAAAGACATTTTATTAATGCAACAGGTTGAGAGTATGTAATTCTTCATTTCTCAGTAAGCATCACTTTGGAGATAATTTTAAGTATATGTTATTTCCACATTGCTCTAAGCAGGAGTTTCATTTAGACATTCAAAATGCTGTCAGTGAGGTGTTGTGGATGTGGGACTCTGTGCCCTTAGCCTTCATCCAGCAGAAACTAGACCATTCAATACCTCTTGCTATCAGCACTGAATGTGAAACTTACATCTCTGCTTGAGTGGAAACATTAACTTTCTCATATACTGAGTCAGATCTACAAAGTCCAATACAACACAGTACCAAAACCCATCATGATTTCGCCAGTGATGGAACAATCACAGTTGTTCCAATGAAACCTGTTGTCCTTTTTCATACTGAAAACAGAAGAAATAATACATTTTCAAGTAATGAGAAAAATTTTGAAAAGCATTTTTCAAACTTTAGATCAATGAGATCAAAAACTCAGCTCCCACTCTGGTTCCAATTCTACTATTGCATTTTTTTTTCCCTAAAAAGCCATACAATTTAATCTGGGGAAAAGAAAATCAGCTAAGAAGACAAAAAAAAATTTCTCCAGCTTTACTTGATTACAATTGAGTAATCTCTGTTGGTTTATGCCACTCAGTGACACCCAAATTCAGTTTCCTATGCAGACACAGGTAATGTTTTCACAGTCCATTCTATTCATCCCTTGTGGTTCTGTGGAGAGTTGTGTGGGAAGCTGGCTAGCAGAGCACGGCCGTAATGGAATTCAGCTGGTTAAGCGATAAGGGCAAGGACACTGGGCAAGGTATCCTTACATAGAGTGAAAACAGGATGTGTGGGAAAAGGAGAGAACTCAACACCTGCAGACTACAATAACATATGAATAGGCGGAGATGACTTTTAGCTAAGAGACCAATGATGAGCTAAGCCTTGCAATATGTATGAGTCTCATTATTGTATCTATATAAAGAAGAAAGTTGTTGATAATAAACGGAGACTTGCTAATCATCACCGGGGTCCCGTGCTTGTCTCCCGTCGTTCCCGGCATGGTTCAGCTTATCCTGAATCTTTGCAGAAGTTTTTCTCTTTTGCATGTTCTGTTGTGGGTACAGTTTTTAAGTAACAAGGGAATACTAATTTCTTGCCTTACTTATGGAGACCTAAGCCACCACTTAATTGACACATCTTCTGCTGCATAAGAAAATGTATCATGTGTGTCCTCAATGCAGAAGTCTGTGTTCCATGGCACATCAAAGCACACATTAATATGTATGCAAACTTGACTCCTCCGTTTTACATTATTACCTTGCTTTAAAGCAAACCACAGAATATTTAATCAAAGAGAAACGCTTGACCAAAGCAAATTCTGTTAGCATAACAATATGCCAATCTCAGGTAACTGAAAGACCCACTCTGATAACTACAGGCCATTAAATAAAGTTCTGACATTATGTCCTGAACTTCGGCTTTAGAAAATAGTAAATGGTTGGAGTTCTAATTTAAATAATACAAATTAACTTCACTCAACTTTCAAACATTGCATCCTGACACACTTTTTCATCCCTTGTTTCCTTTTTCACAATCTCTTTCCATACTTATTTTTCCTTCCTGACTCCTGCTCCTGATGGGCCTTTCCTGCTACATATCTAACCCTTCCTCTTTCCTGTCCAGGAAACAGCTGCAAAAGAACCAACAGTAATTCAAGACTCTGTGGGTTTCAGGCCTAAAGTGGAGGCAGAATTCAGGAAGAATTAGTTTCCCTTCTGTAATTACTGTCATGACATGGGCACTGCTCA
This sequence comes from Petroica traversi, assembly GCA_025920805.1. Taxonomy (NCBI): domain Eukaryota; kingdom Metazoa; phylum Chordata; class Aves; order Passeriformes; family Petroicidae; genus Petroica; species Petroica traversi. The sequence continues at coordinate 1,412,950 of JAHLSL010013433.1, forward strand.
CTTTTACTGCGGGTTGGGTGGCGGGCTTGACAGAGGATGCTTGCACATTTCTGCACCATGACTCCTCCCAAGCTACACCCTTCCAAAGCAGGTGTGGGAAATAATGAAGAGATAAAAGTGCATAATTGAACAGCTCTGCCACTGAATAGCTTTTTGCCTTTGATGAAAACTTCTCACATCAAAATGGATACCACTTTTACAATTTTTTGTTTGAAATCACAAGAAACTGAGGAATATTTTCCTATGTTCACAGCTCTAAATAAACTGGAAACAAAGAAGTGCAACCAAATAACAAAAACCAACATTTTAAAATTTTTTTTTAAAAAATTCAGGTCTGGATATTTGTAATGCACTTTCATCATCCTATTTATGGCACCTTCCAATTTTGACCTACCATGAACCCAAAGGATGTGAAAGTGTTTTACAATTTTTGAATCAAATGTCTAAACAACCTTACCAGCTTACCAGGCTGGTAAATATTGAAAAAAATCCCCCCAAAATATTAAATGGCCTTCCTAAAGTTTTTATTTTCTGATGGAGAAAATTCTGAAGTCTGTGAACTCTGAATTTCACAGAATTGCTGTGTTCATCAATAAAAAAATCCAGGGAGTTGAAGAGTTTCTTATTACCTCAAGAAAATTTCTTTCACTGCAGCATCCTAACCTTACATGTGTCTTCTTGCCCCAGGCCACATTAAGGGGGACTTTGAAAGGTCTCTTCAATGGCTGGCATTTTAACAATAATAATTATATTAATAATAATTTATGGTTAATCCCTGTATTTTTCTGGTTCACTCTAGTAATTTCTTCCTCCTCCTACTCTTCTCCTTCTTCCATTAAAAACAGCAACTAAACAGAATCCAAATTACAACATCAGGAGTACTAGATAGGGGAATACTGCTGCAATACAGGCCAGAGAGACATCCAAAATTGTTTGTAGTCTGTGCAAAAATCTTACCCACTACCTTTGTCTAACAACATTAAAAGTATCACCACAGGTATGATTTATTCTGTTTTGTACAGAGCTGCTCTGTTTGTTCTAATTCCAGAATCGTCCATGCAAATGACTGGCCTTGTAGGAAGCTCCTAATGAGTCATGAAAAGCATGCAACCTGTAAGATCATAAAGAGTTTAGTATATCACTTGCACTTGTACTAAGAAATTTTCAGAAATTATAAAACTTAAACAAATCTAACAGATAAAGAAATTTAAAGAAATGTTTAAAAGTTTTTGTAGTTTCCTCTGAAGTTCATTGAATAGTTAAAACCTGGATATAATTGTCTCTCTTCTTCTGAAACAATTGCATTCTGGTTACTTGATACTCCAATACAACTGAAAGAGAAGGAAGCCCCCTCTTTTTCTCTTAAACTAGGTAGATCTTTACAAAACAGGAGTAGACACAAGAAACAAACAAAACTCAGACTGATCTTCAGATCCCAGATGGCAGGGGAAGTACTGTCAGCTGGTAAGAAAATCCAGATGGAAATTCTACCTGTGAGACACCAGGAAAATCTGAAAAACTCCCCAAACCAAAAAGCCCAAAGCCACGTTGACCCACAGCAGGGGCAGATGCTTTGCCTTCTGAGCACAGGAAAATGTGAGCTCTGATGTTCATTTTCTACAGATGACTGCCATTTCTCAAGCTGGCATTTATTTCCTCTATCTATATGTTTTTTACCAAGCAAACTCACTTTTCCTCTTCAGTATTTCTTATATCCATCTGTATCCATAGTATTCTGGAGGGGCTAATAGTTTTGTAAGGGGAAAACAAAGCTCTTCACATGTGAGAACTGTGTTATAAATTTTTCTGGCTAAAACTGCCAGCAGAAGTGTCAAAGTGTGGTGAACTGAGGGAGAGATTTTTAAGCGTTTGTGGGAAATCCACTACTGGACAGGCAGTCACTTCAGCTACATGGCTGGCTGCTGCCCCGTGGATCCCATTGGGCAGCACAAGCCTCAGATGGATTAGGAAAGACAGCCTAAAAGCAAGACAGTTGCATGTGCCATCACCAGCTCCCTGATTCAGATTCTCCTTCTTCCCCCAGCTATCAGTGGATAATAATATATCTTTACTTAACTACATAATTGATATCAGTCTAATTTTTTTCAATTTATCAAGCTCTTATTATTATTCCTTTCCTGAAATATATTAATTTTTCATTTCCTTACCTTTAAAAAATTCATAAATTTGATTAGCTTACTGCCTGCTTTCAATTGTCTGGTCTAAGCCTTTATCTGAATCCCAGGAGTTGGTAACTGGGGTTTTCTAGGTCCAAGTCACAGCTCAGTAGCTCAAGGTGGTTTCAGTCATTATTGATGTTTCACTTGGACTGATATTTTGACTGGTTGGACTTTTCATGAAGTAGCTTGACGATTCCTTGATCTTTACGTAATTCCAAAGACTATGTGACGTAATTGCTAAAACTTCCCGAGTACACATGGTATGTGCAACCTTCTGTGAGTGCTAGATCAGCTAAAGAGTTGGCTGAATAGCAGGATATAGTTGTGGTCTAATAAATTGCAATTGCACCCCTTTGTTTATAGATCATATTCTACTAATTTCCTGCTCCAAGACCTAGATGAAGACCACTATGATTGCACTGTGATAGTAAAGTCTGTCTTTTCTAGTTCCCCATTCCCTGAACCCATATGGAGATGGGCTGTGGACTTAATGGATAGCTGGGACTGAAAGAGCACCAGGAATTCAGGATGTCTCCACTGTTAGCAGCGGTCTCTCTTCCATGTGGTATTGTCTATGGTTCCTCCCCCGGTTTTAGGCATATTCAGAGGTTCTGACTTCTCAGACTCTCCTCCTCATCCAAGAATTTCTGGCCATTCTAGTTCTACATCTTTTTATATGAAGCCCCTGCTTAATGTGAGAAGATTTTTAGATTTTTTAGTGGTCATATATATTATGATGAACTGTCAGTCCGAGAGGAACTTCATAGGGAGTGATTTTGCTGGTTTTGTTGACTTTACCTGAAAATTTTTAACACACAGCTAAAAGATTTTCTCTCATTCTCCCCTCCCCCACCCTTTACAACTGATACTTAGTCAGAAATTTGTATGTATGTAGTATTTACAGGCATTGCTGATAATAAACACCACCACTGAATAATTTACTCATCCCAGAAGTGAGCATATAATCTGTCCTCACTTTTGAGTTGCCAGCGAGATCACATATCAACAGAGCACTAACACATAGTCCAGCTAACATGTTTTTCATTAAAAAATAACATGAATACAGAAGTAAAAATGTAAATATGTACTATTTTAGAGCAAGGCATTTAGCCGTGTGTTGAAATAAAAATAAGAGGAGACCCACTAGATGAAAAGGCAGCCAGCTGATGAGATGGATCTAGACATTGTATCTGGTCAGTCTTAATGGCATGCTTCACAAATAAAATAAAAATAACTAACTAAATAGATAAAAATAATTTTTCTTAAGAAAAAGTAAATTAGAAATGTTAGAGTAGCCTACTTTTCTGTACATTTCTCAGATACTAGGACAATTTCCAGGAAAGTGCCCCAAATCAACATGCTTTTTTTTTGTGATCAGCACTTTTGCTGATACCCAAACTTGCTAATAAGGTAGCAATACTAAACACCAAAATAGAAAAAAAGCCACAAAGCAACCCTTTCGTCTTGTTAAAATAATACTGATTAAAAACGAATGTGCTCTAAGCCATAAAATTAAATTACAGTTTAGATGTAGTAGAACAATTTTAGAACACGTTTATCTTATTTGAGAAAGTACAAACACTGTAGCACTCTAACATGAGTACAGTGGCTGATTTAGCTTAGAACAATGTGGAAAATATAAACAACAGCAAGTTTTTTAATAGGGAAAAAGTGTGAGTATGCTAACGAAACCTTCTGGGTGTCCATTGGGTCATTTTGATTGTGTAACATCAACACCAGCCAGTGTTCCCAGTCTATCCCACAGCTGACAACTGAGCATCAGACAGACATAACATACTGTACACATTTTGTGCTGAAAGAGTGGCAGATAATAATTCCCTGCATCAACTGCCTCTCAGGAAGGAGGAAGTAGGTGCTGCTTTTCATTTTGACATCATTGCTCTTGCTGCAACTCTGAGCTTCCTTGACACAGGTAGAAAAACAATATGCCTATATTTAAAGCTGGAGTTGAAGCTGCCATGAATTTTGCTTTCTCTAAGCTTCAGAAGTAATTACTCCGCATCTTTTTGCACACTTTAAATGTTGTGCATCTGAATAACAGAGAAGGCTATTCTCAAATCCCCATGCAAGAGTATGCTGCCTGCCACCCTGTTTTCATACTTAAACACCATGCTTCATTCAAAGACCCTTCAGTTTCTTACGTTTCCGAGTTCTAAACTGTAATCAGCCCTTCATTAAAAAAAACAAACAAACAAGGACACTTTATTCAGCCAATCGCCACGTTTGTTGCACTATGGTAGTTACTTGGTACAATATCAATAAATGGCCACTTGTAGAGGGACAAACAGAATTCTGCTTGTAGAAGGAGGTCACAGTTTAATGGCACAAACCTTTATCCCTCCAATATGCTTTCATAGCAATATGAATTTTTATATCCCAATTTATTACACCTTTGGTATTAATGATTATTATTTTAAATAAAAAGAAAGGGAAAAGGATAAAAATGAGGGAATTGGGGAAAAGGTGAAACACAGTGAAAAACTTTGTGATTATAGGTATTTGCTTACTTTCTTGAATGCCATGCTGCATCTGAAAACCAAGCAGGGAAGTAGAAATAAAAGGGAGGTTTCATTTGTATCCACAATAATGATTCTAGCTATCCACAATCATTATCCACAATAATGATGCTAGCCAGGAAGAAGAAATGGACAGGAAACTGCTGAAATATCTGCCTAGGAATATACATACATCTATCCATCTGAAACTATATTTAATTGGGGGCATTATTTGTGATATAGATACATTTGCTACTTCTAATCAGCTCAGGAAAAATAAGCATATTTTTTTTAATTCAAACTTTGTCTATACTGAACACACAGCAAATACATTTTGAAAATATTGCCCTTTCCCAAGATGGTACACAGAATAAAATAAAATATCCAAAACAGAGCATTAATGGAAGCCATCTCCCACTGGAAAGGTATTGACTTCCAAATGCTGCCAAAACTTACATGTAGCTGAGTAGGAATGATGAACATGAGTTGCATGACATTATTGGCAAAAGATAACATTGTTTGTGATTCCTAGTTTGGTCATCTACTGTATCATCTCCCATGACCAGCTCTCACATTTGGTTGTAATGCAACGAGAGGCACCATAAGATTTAATCTATACAGAAAACCAGTCTTGCCTTCTAAAAATAAATGCAGTCATATTCTAATAATGGATCTAATTATTAGACTCAAAGAACTGCATCACAGGTTTTAGCTTAAACGTAGCACTGAGAAGGTAACAGAGAAAAGAAAACTCATAGGATTAGATCCTTACGAGGTACAGGAGCTGAAAGGTCTAATCCTTGATTATTAGACACGATGCTCAATATGAAGTTGGATAAAAAGTATTTAGGTCTAAAAATAAACCAAGGGATGAGAAAAAAAGAAGTGATTTTTTTGTGTCCCAGGTATACCCCCAAATTCATGTTGGATACCTGCAAGGGGATTCCTCTCATCAGGGTGGTAAAAAGAACTCATCTATAATCTTCTCTACAGGCAAGATAATTTAGCATTACAGATTTCCAGTTAAATGATTGCAAAGTGATGCCAGAATCATGTTCTGAAACTGACATCCCAATATTGGCTGAGAAAATATTTTTGCAACCATTCCCTGTGTTGAAGGAGTTCCTCTATCCGGAGCCATTTATTGAGCAAACACACATGATCTAATAAGACATCATCTGATCAAAGTTGGATACCTGACTTTGGAGTATGAGAATCATAAACTTGCTTACGGTCTATCTGGTCTGCAAACACTTCCCCATAGATCATCCAGTAAGGCATGTAAAAAATGTTTTTCGCCAGCTTCCACGAAGGCTCCTCATTGGGGAAGAGAATTGCCTGTCTTGCCACACCAAAGCTCATCAGAACCACCAACATGATGATGACAAAGTACATCATGTCTATCATCTGAATGTAATGACAGGAAAAAGGAGAGAAAGAGAGAGAGAAAGGACAAGAATTAGAGGAACTTATTTGTCAATATTCCCGTTATTATGTGCTAAAAAAAAAGTCTGTGAATCTTAGAAACAGAATTTTCAAAAACAAATTTTGAAAAGCCACTCTCATTTACACATTAAAAAAATATTTTTCAAAGAAGTGAAGAGGTATTATTGTGTCCTTGGTTTTACCCAGTGTCACCTTTAAGAACAATTCAAATGTTATGAATAAGCTTGAAAATACAAAGTACCATCTGGTCACACCAGTTGCCTCAACATGAATACAGGTTCACTGGAATCAGCAGCCTGGTCTGGGCAAGGGTCGTGAGATGATGTATTGTTTATAGGACATCAAGTGGGAACTATAGCTAGGCAAAAGGACTGACATGGATAATTTTATTCATTGGTAGTGATTGTCTTGGAGCAAAGGGAGCTGCAACTAACATACGGGGGAACGGGTGGCAGAACAGCCTGTGACTGCAAGAAAAGGGTGGTAACCAGTGAAGAAGGAAAGCTGTGATACTGGCTGGACTAAAAATCTGCTTGGTGGGGGAGTCTGACAAATGCCACATTAAAAACCCCAATCAGATAACAGACAGTGAACTCTTGTTCTTCTCTACTGCCTCATCAGCATATGCCCAAGATTAATGAGTGCTTGCAAACAGTCCCACCCCATTCAAAATGTTTCTGAAAAATGTGGGACAGCAATCCTACAAGAAGCTGAATTGAGTCTGAAAGTTAGAAGAAGCACTGTTCTAGGAAAGGCCCTCAAGGGAGCAGAACAATGGGCATCAGGCAGGTACAGCAGAGTTAACCCAAAGTGAATTTGAAAAAAATTGGGAATTGTGTAAAGTCCCTGGTAAGATCCCTTTCAAACTTTTACAGACTTGCCAGGCCTTTAGAATTGTTACAACTGAGCTCTTTTTCACTATTCTGGACATAACTTTTGTCCCTAGCTGAATCTCAAGTTAAGAATCCTCTAAAGCTTATGAGTTTTATTCCTTCCAGTCTCTGCATTTTTGGCTCAGCTGAATTCAGCCTTGCTTTCAAGAGAGGCATGAAACCAACCTGCACCTCAGCTGGTGGCCCCATGGGGCACCTGCGGCAGCCCCAGGGCAGGGCTGCTCATGACAAGAACTGCTGGAAGAGGGACCTACTTGCATCAGATGGATCTGTACTGCTGCAGGGGATCTTCAATTTTAAAGCAACCCGAGGTCAAAGTAACACTGGGAAAGTATGTGCCAGAGAAAAGAGTTGCAGGGTAGCAAAGAGAAAAAGGTATGCTCATGTTTAGAGAGAGAGGCTGTAGGAGAAAGGCACCAGCAGAGCAGGGGTCAGATGAGAGAGAATCGGGAAGATGGAAAGAAGGAACCGAGGACAAGTGGAAAAAAAGGCAGGAGAAAACAAAAGTCTTGAAGTTCATAAAAAATACAAGTAAGAAAGAAAAAAACCTTGGAGACATGAGAGAGGAAAAGAAATGCTTTAAATAATTAAAACCCAGTGAAGTCAATCATCAACATTCCTATTTAATTCAGGGCATTAATCTCTCTCAAAAAAAAAATTCCTTCAAGAAGAGGAATTCTAGATCATTGTGCTTCAAAAAGCATCCTGCAATGGGAAAGCTGAATGACCACATTTATTTCTCATTGCTTTTAGGGTACAAACCTGGAGGTGAAATCTGATTCCTCCTTTCTTGTCTGACCAAATTTTGTTTCAGGCAGCATTATATAACTTGAAAAGATGCTATGTAATAACTATTTTAAAATGTAATGCAAACAAATAAGCATAATGAGTATTTTGAGGCAATTTAAGACAATTTCTTAAATGTTTCCAGCATTTTAGATCAGGAATCACACAGGTGTGTTGTGAGAAATAAAATTTTTAGTGCTGTTCTCTATTCAAGATGCACATTAACTTTCTCCTTGTTCAGCTGGGTATCTTCTAAACCTCAGTAACTTGTCCGAAATTCAATGAAATATATGGACAAGTTTCCACTGACTTTACTGAGCATTGTATCAGGTCCTTTGGCCTGTGGTGTCAAATTGCAATTGCTATTTCACTAAGGCAACGGCTATTTCAATAATTCTGAAGAACTTATCAGTCACCTGTTCATAAAAGTGATAAAACAATATTTTTGGGTACAATTTCATTAAGAAGTTGGCTGTATTTTGACTGCTGTATTTGCAGAAAGGCTAAGAAAATGTAGATATTTCCACACATTGAAGGAACTAATAAACCTCTGACTGCCTTGATGTTCCACAGTAATTTCATTTAATTCCCAAAATCTTCTAAAGGAAATTAAATCTATCAATGTGCAGAAATCAGAAAAGCATAAGCACATTCTGTAGATAATGATAAGCTTGGCCATTCAGTTTCTTCCTCGTATCTTCATCTTTGCTTTAACCTATTGCTTTTAAACCACTCAAGCCCATTCCTGTTCCTTGCTTAATTTCACTTGCATATTTGTTCAGAGTGGCCAGAGGTAAAACTTATTACAGCTATTTTGCTGACTGCAGTGTAGAGGCTGGTGAAGAGAAAGTTCCTCAACACTGGAAAGCTAGAAAAAGCCATCCTTTTCCTCCTGAGTCTAAAACTTGCAAAAAAGCTCTAGAAAAAGTTCTCAGGCTTTAAATATGGTTTGTTAAGGATCTCCGTAGTTGTGATATTCTTACTCTGTAGAAATATGTAAAACCGACTTGATGTCCTTCAGAGTGCTGAACTGAACTTTCAGCGCCATTTGGAAGACAGAACACAAGGGGGTAGAGAGATGTGATTTAAACAAAAATACACAAGAGAGCCCATGGAGCAGCCTGGAGTCAGCAGGTGCAACTCCCAGGGAGTGCATGAGTTGGCCAGTAACAGATGTGAGTAACCTGGCCAGAAAACAGATGTGAGAGGCTGATCTGTGTAACTCAAACCAGCTGTGCATTGCTTGTGTGGGCAAAGAGGATGTGCCAGAGTGGCTGAAAGTGCATGGAAAGTTGGACAAATGATGGAGACCAAGTAAAAGGAAGGCACAGAACAGAAGAATTTGCCTCCTTTAAAAGTTGCTCCCAACTTCAGAACAATTTGGCAGCTAAATTCAATACTCTTTTATGCAGGTGCTGAGCCCACAGAGACTAGTAATTTTCCTGCATTAGTTTTCCAGAAAGTTTCCACAGAAAGTGGAGTGAGGTTTGATTTGTTGTACACATGTGAAAGGGACAAAGGAATGAAAATTCTATTAATTTCAACCACCTCCTTTCTGTGTTGACCCCAGAAGAAAAATAAACCTCTCTTTTTACTGCAGGTGAAGTTGGGCTCCTATCAGCCACCTGTAACACTGACTACTAGAAGTTTGTATTCACGGCCACTCTATTATTGAACTGTTGCTCACACTGCCTGTGTAAGCACCACAGTTCTAAAACTTTTACTGCATGTAGATGTGAAAAACAAAACAGAGTAGAAGGGTAGCTGTTTTTTCAGGTGTTTTATACTCTGTGTATTTTGTAAGCCCCAGTGACCACCAGATCCACTGGCAGAAAGACAGCCCAAATGTGGCAGGAAAGAAACCTGCTAAGGCAGTGTTTTCCCTTTGATCTGTTTTCCTTTCTCTGCTGTCCTTTTACAATAACCTCCAACATGAACTGTTGAGTGTTTTCACTCTGGAGCTCTGCAAAACCTCATGTCAACATCCGATAGGCTTTCTTGGAGGAAGGACACTTCAAAATCCCTTTTCTAGGACATAATAATTCAACTATCCCTTTCATGTTTTCCCTCAATCTCCCTTCCTCTCTCTTTTTTTCACTAAGCTGTTCTCTCTTTGTCAAACCCACCCCTGGGCTTGCAGTAGAAAGCTGGTAAATTGTTGGGTTGGGTGTGTAACTGGATGTATACTTTGCACTTCAGTTTTATACCTGCTCACTGAGCCTGTTGTGACTAATGAAATATCAAGGACATGCACTCTTACATAGTATTCATTTAGAGGAGTTAATATTCAGTTTACTTTTTTTTAAAACTTAAAGCCAGCTTCAGGGGGTTTTAATCTATTTAGAAAACCCCAAATCTTAGACCCCAAAATGCATGAAACAGGCATAATTTACACAAGAAAAGCTGGATACGGCAAGTGAAACATAAACATATGTGTGCAAGTATTCAAATATGAGGGATGAATACATGCCCATCTCTAAATTCGGCCATTTTCTTTAACTCAAACAAGAAAAATGCTGCTTAATTGCAACATTTCAATTGAAACATGAAAATTAAAAATTGAAAAGTCAAAAGACAAGCATGTGGAAGCAAATGTCTCTTGATTCCTCATGCATGCATTTACTATTACACAAACTATCCATACTCTTGTACAATTGATGTGGCCAGGGCATAGAGGTTGCACTTATGTAAATGGATTTTTCATCTCACAAGGACACACCTGAATTTACATGTTGGAAGAGCATGTGGATGTGGATCAAACTGTAGAAGAGTCATTCTTAATCATAACCATTATAGTTTTGAACCCACCATGACTATTACAACACATTGAGAGTCTCAGGGTACTGAACAACTAAATAATTTTATTTTACATTAACAAACCCCTTTCCTTTATAATCACCAAACCTCCTTTGCACTTTGCACAAATGAGGCACAGAGGGGTGTAGGGCAGCTCTGCTGTTGAAGAGTGATCTCAGAGAAAGACAAACAATACACCACCTGACAGAACAGGAAAAATCTAATCCTCGATTCTGGAGGATTCAGCAGAGCACTGATTTCCAGCTGACATGAAAACACTAATGTGTAGAGAAGCTACAGGTGACCCTGCAGCTGGCTGAGAGCACAGAGGGGGTTTGGAGCTCCTCTCACCATCTTGCCGATCATCATGACGTAGGGCCCCAGGTACTTGTTGACGCCGAAGATGTCCAGCAGCCGGATGTACCAGTAGATGATGTTCACGCAGTAGATGACGCGGCCGTCGCTCCGGAGAGGCAGGTCCTGCAGCCGGAGAATCATCCCGACAGAGAACAGCAGGATAGCTATGAGGTCCGTGACATTCCAATACTCCTGGAGCCAAACCTTCACTTTCTGCAGCAGTTTCCCAGGCTCTGACATGAGGATCTGAAGGGCAGAGGAAATGAGGGAAAGAAGAGCTGAGCTGTCTTAATTTAAAGTTGAAGAAATCTATAGTAAACAGATAGAGATATGCCACATAGACCAAAAGCAAAGCTGATAGATGCTTCTCATCCAAATATCTCAGGTACTCTCAGGTTTTTTCCCCCCAAAATCTTCAATTTCAATCATTCTTAACATCTGTCTGTGTGCAAGATCCTTTAAAGGACAAAGTGATCTCTCAGTCTAAAGTCCTCATGAAATTAGAAGAAATATGTGTATGTATTTCTGTTTTTCAATTGTATTAACCCTACTTAGAGTTTTGGAACAGAGGGTAAAATACAGAAAGATTTTTTAAATCAGAAAATCAATATTTAAAGGAAATTATATTTAAATGTGTATCAAATAACCAAGAAATAATTAAAAATTATAAAGGAGCCTGCATCAGAAATTTAATCCAGAGAGATCCTAGATACTTGGGCTTGTTTTTGGAAATTATGTTTCACAGTCAAGAATAAAGTTCACAAAAATAAATAATCTTACCTTTTGAATTTACTGTAATTTTCCTTGTAAGATCATCTGTGAAACTTGATTGCTTTCCCAAACGACTCTTAAAACTTCTATTCAAGTGATCTTCATGAATAAGTCCTACCTTTTAATGAGTTAACAAGCTCTTGGTTTGGATTTTCTGTATTTAGCCCAAGAACATGTGAGCAAATTCATATAGTTCCTCAAAAAAGATGAATGCCATTCTTATAATTTGTTTTTCGAATGAATTTTAGGCTTATCTGTGAACAATTCCGACATCTGCTTAGAAACCAATTGTGACAAATGTTCCTGGTAAACTTTTGTGGAAAGGACAGTTCGGGGTGAATGATTAGACAAAAACCAGCATACACAACTCTAGTCTGCAGCCTCCCACCTGCTGACCCAGCAGTGCCTTGTCTCCATCAGTGCTGCAGAGTCCTTGTGTGGCTACAGCCACTGCTTTCCTTTCTCTTTGTTTATGGTGTCTACTTATAGGCCACTCAAGCAGTGTCTTTTCCTCTGTCATTTTTATTTATAATGTAGCCTTTACCATACAGTGTCAGAAACCTGTATTTGAAACCCAAGTGTTGAAAGCCCGTTTTAGTCTGGTCTTCCAGAGCACTAGCTTATGTACAAATATAACTGGTAACAGACTAAGCCCAGGGGTACAAATGTGCTATTTCAGCTGAGGTCAATGGGACAGGCATTCACTCACATTAGGGCTGAATTGGGCCTCTGGTGTCACTGTGGAATAAATGCACATTTGGCTAAGTGAAAGGGGACAGCATTAACTGCAAGTGGGAGAGACCACGAGTGGCAGGGTTAACAGAGCCACTTCACTCACTTTATAGACTGAGTGCTACCTTAAATGCTCTCTCTCTGCTCCATGAGTCTGATGTTGCATCCTTAGGGAGATTCACACCATTGCTTGACAAATTACCAAAAATTTTCAAGAGCCACATTTCAAGGAACTTAGTTGACCCTTAAGACTTGTCTAAAGACCACCCCATACTTGTGAATACCATTAAATGAGCATCACACTGAAATTTGAACACAGAAATTTTGTGGGAGAAGAAAAGAAGGAAAGAAAGAAGGAAAAAAAGAAGGTAAGAAAGAATGATATAAAGAAAGAAGGAAAGAGAGAGAGAGAGAGAGAAAGAGAGAAAGAAAGAAAAGCAAGAAGAAGGTATTAATTTTAAAATTATAAAAGATAAATTTTTTACTGCTTTTTTTTAATAATACATCAGTCTTTCTGAAGAAAAAGGAGACAATTTTATGATAAGCTCATTCATAAAAATGTACCCTGAGAAAAATAATAAAAGGAGATATTAAAATGAAAAAAAACAAACCCAAAATTCATGCTTATTCCTTTTTTATTCTTTCTTGGTTGGGGAGACTTTACCTCTCTCATCTTCTCTATTCCCAGAGTGAAAATGTATGAGATGACAATCCACTCCTGAATAGATGGCCAGCGATCCATCTTCACCAGAACAATGTAGTTGAAGAGCATCAAGTAGCCTATGTAGGCCAGCTGTAGAACAAGAATGAATATCAATATTCACTATCTATTCAACTGAGATAATTTCTTGGGTATGATTTGATGTTTCTGATCCTACTGTAATCAGAGTTTCTCAGGCAAAAGAACAATAAGACTGTCCTGGCATGTCTGAGAAAGCTTACATTAAGTCACATACCGTATGGAATGCAAAACACATGCACACAAGTCCAGCTATACGTGCCTCCTCAAAAAAACTTTATTAATGCAGCTCCCTTGGATCATCCCACAATGGTGGCAATTCTAATACCACTGTGTCAACTACCCAACTGAGTAATCTAAGTGAAGATCCCTCTGTTCTCTGTTTCTAAAAGCCTTTAGTCCTCTAATACCCATCCTTTGTGTGTCCCCCGCCCCCCCCCCCCCGCTCACCTAATCTGGGCTGAGTCTGGCATTCTGAGCCCAGATTTTAGGCATTATTAGAAGTCTTCTTACCCAGTGTAGTACTGACCTAGCCTATAGTATGTTTCCTCCCCGAAACACTTCTGCTCCTACTCACACTGCTGCTGCAAGGAGCCAGGCATAGCCATGGCATTTGCCTTATATTTTTTTGTAATTTTTTGAAGTGTGAATGTTTTTCTTTTACTTCCTAATATATTCACCTTCCATCTTAATTTTTGATCCAGAAGGAAGGTGAATTCAGTTTTTAGTTTATTTTTCTTTGATTTTCTGCATGCTGAATGTAATTAAATGTCAGTCAAAAAAAAAGACGGGTCAGGCAAATTGCATCATCGAGTTCAAATATTCAGAGAAACCCGAGTGTCACTCTGGAGCATGGGCTGTGGCAAGGTGTGGCTGGGGTTTGTGGAGGCCAGAATCCAACTGCCTGTCTACTTAGCCTTTCAAACAGCAGCCCTGCAAGAAAACTCATCTTAAAGCTAAATATAAGTCAGAGAAAGGATGACTCAGTTCTGTGCATGAACATTTAGTCATTGTGACAGAAAGCTGTATTATATCTATCTATCTATCTATCTATCTATCTGTATTTTAATTCAGTTTTTATCTCTTAACTGGGTGTTACTCACTGTTGCATACATGGGATCACATGTAAGCTGAAAAAACCACAGAGGGCCTTGAGACTTTTGGGTAGGATTATTTCAATATTCTGCACATCACAGAAATAAGTTTATAGTCCTGTTGTATTTGCTAGAGAAGGTCACTTCTACTCTCTGTAAAAGCCACAGGATTCTGGCTTTTGTTCCAGTTGCCATTTGACAACACTCAAGAGAATTCTTTCTATTGGCCATAACTATCAGTACAGAGGAACCAGACAGCTGAAGCACTACTTCTTGTCTGCATAAAACAGAGGAGGAAATGATCTCATTTTGTCTTTCAGTTTGTGAGGGATGATGGATTGCAAAGCTCAGGTCTGCAGGCTGCTCTTCCCTTACCACTCCTAAAGGAAATGGAGAGCAATGTTGACCAAGGGCAACACACAGGGTGACACTGGAGTCAGGAGATCCTCTGTCTGGGCAGGCAGAACTGAGTACACACCTCCCTAGTGGAAATAACACCTCCTAATACAGAGCAAAAAGCCAGGTGACGCTTACTCAACACTCCTCTTAAACCTTACTGATTACTAATTATCAGGGAATCTACTTTGATGTGCTTCAGCAGCTTTTGGTGAGCACTTGCAGTCAGTATGGCAAAACAATAAGGACACCAAGGTTACAAAAGTGACAGAAACTGCAAGAATCTAACTGTAACTAGGAGGTTTTGCTTCTTCCGGGTTTCCCTTTGAAATGCTGGCTTGTTTTGGTTTTGGTGGGTTTCTTTAAGTCAATTTAAACTTACTCAAAATTGCAAAACGTTTTTGCTTGACAAAAGAATCTTGATTTGTGAGTAAAATTATACTGAAATGCTTCCACTTTAACACAAGAATCAAGCCCTTCAGATAGTGAATGACACTGTCCTCCCTCCCCATACTTATAACTTGCTCTTACCTTCCAGGAGGCTACACTGATCCAACACTGTGGTCAAACTTCAGTGTAGCTGTTCATGCTGGTACTCAAGATTCTTTAAAAGTGCTACGACAGAAGTAGCTGAACCCTGCTTTTTCTTGCTTTTACCTGGCTTGACAAAGACCTAGGAGCTGCCATTGTCCCTGTTGAGGGCAGTACCTGAAGAAACTATGAAAAGGAGTGCCTGCTAAGAAGTTTCAAGGCTAGATTGCACCTGGTCCTCCTATGGATGCGGTCCCATTCTATAGAAAATACTGGAATACTCATTGTGGTAGAGGAACAAACTTAGAAATTGTACGAATGGGTTAATGCTTCAAGAAAGAGATCACCCTCCTTTTTTCTGATTGATTGAAATAATTAAATTATCATAAACTGAAGTGGTCCCAAAATGCAAAACTTAGGGCAAAGCTCTTTTGATGTTTAGAAGATGACTCTTGCTCGGGGCTCAATAACTCTGCAGCTTTCCTCTTCAGAAGAGGTAAAAACGCGGTGTCTTACTTCCGGCTAATATCTCAGTTAATGCTAGTAGTAGTGATGCCTAAGGATTTTCCTTTTTATGTATTTTTCATATATTTGTAGCTTTTTAGACTACTATTACATTGTAATATAGTTCCTAGCATTTTTGCTACCCTTTCTCTTAGATTTTAGGGTAATAAGTTAACCTTCTAACACACTACTGAAATACTGTTTAGTCTTATTCTTAAGAGGAAGAAGTCTGACAAGAACATCCCGTTTTCCAATCAGAATCTGAGAAGACACAACATGAAATGGGGCAAAGAAGCTCTAGACCAACTCCAGGGGGAAAATTACCTAGCCAACTACTCTTCTAATTAGACAATATTTGTTAGTTATGCTAATTTATAATTTATATAAATTATATTTATATGCTATAAAACTTATAAAATTGTAGAAATCCGATGCCGCATGAGGACAGCCGAAGCTTCCAAAAAAGGTCTGCTTTTTATTTTGCTATTTTAACACTGTTGCAAGAGATTTTCTCTTTTAATATTGGAACAGTAGGAGTAGTCAACAGTAGGAGAGGATCATCTTCTTCTGCTCAAGCAATCTGCGAGATTAAACATTTGCATTATGGTATCCAATGCAACAGCCATGAAACAGAACGGAGGAGTTGACTTTTGAAATTCTTGTGTGTCTAGAGAGAAAGGCTAAAGTTGGTGGGGAGTTGTTTGTTGGTTTGTTTGTGTTGCTTTTCGGGATTTTTTTCTTTGGTTTTTTTTTTGAGAAAAAGTTGTGTAATATCTGCTGAGTCAAATGTTATTTACTCAAATATGTAATTTAACTCACTCTTGCGTATATGAAGAATAAAGGTGAATACAGCTATTCTGAATACAGAATGCAGAATAATCAGATTGTTTTAAATGGTATACAGTAGCCATAGGACTTTTTACATGCATTTTGGACTGTGGAATGTAAAATTTGAACATTTTCTTTTGAAATCCATGAATAATATTTGTGCCTGTGTATTTGCAAAGTTGTGATAGGCTGTGCAATTCTAACCCTTCTCTGAAACTCCTTTTGCTTTAAGTCTCCAGGAATTCTCAATATGCACAACAGGTCAAGCATGGCAGCCAGAATCCACCTTAACTTGCCCTCAAGTTCAGTGTATCCAAGATCCAGTTTTAATAAATGACCTTGATTGAGACCTGCCACAGGACATAAAGCTGTAGGAAAAAGTCTAAATGGAAATGCAATATTGATTTGTCTCTCCCATTTAAAAATTGAACTGACAGGGAAAGCTAGGATGCTTTCCATTTGCAGAGTAAAGACTTCTCTGCGCATAATACACACTGCAGTTGATAATGAGACTGGGCTATGGGTTAGTAGTTTCTGGAATTGTGGGCTTGATGAACGTTGAGTGGCCACCAAGTTGCCCCAAGATGTTAAACTATCTGCTAGTCCACAGCATCCACCACAGTTAAGACTCGATTGATGCGAGTTGTTCCTAATGTCTGCAAAGCAATTTTTCTTATAACCAGAAAGGATCTGTTCTTTGTGATTTGCTGTGCTTTCAGCAGAATGTTGAAAAATATAACTGGGAAAAACCTCCTGAAATCATCTGTCCAATTCCATTGGGCTGAGCCAGGATTAATTCCAGTGTACCATAACGGACATATGTCTTGATAAGATAGCTTAGCAACCACTAATAATGGAAAATAAAGCATATCCTCACACAGTTCATGAAAGTACTTCTTGGAGCAGTTAGAAATTGTTTCCTAACTTCTTACCTAGAGTTGTCTGGGTGTTATTTTCTGTCCTATTCCAGACAAAAAGGATTGGGAGGTACCTACACATATTTGAAAACTGTTGCATTCCTTCTGTAGACCTTAATATTTTTATTTAACAGAGAAAACATTCATCCCTTAATCTCTCCCCTTAAGTCAAGCTTTATTAACCTCTTGAAATATTCTTATTTTTTATGTCCTTCAAATCAGTTCACACTTGTTACATCATGCAGAAACTGAACTGGGATGGAATATTCCAGCCAAGAAGATTAGAAAAGAGATTACTTTCTGTTATCTTTTTAGGCTTATCCTTCTACATTCTAGTACAATTTGCAAAATGACTAATAAAAACGAAATAATAACTAAAATAATAACTAATCTCTACTCCATCATCCAAATTTTGAATAAAAATATCAGCACCTGATATAGAAGAGAACTTAATGGCATCCTTTCTAATCCCTGCTTCCAGCTTGATAATGAATAATTAATATCTACTCTTGCAGACTAATTGTCAAAAAGCTCTTTATCCACATAGTAACTTTAATATAGCAGTTATTAACTTAGCTGTGAGAAAACCCTGTGAAGTTTTTAGAACTGTTCTAATGTAGCAGAAATATATAACATATATTTTTTTCTCCTTCTGCAAGGTTCATTTCTTTGTAACAGAGTGAGAATATACTGATTGAACCTAATTTGTCACTGAAAAATGTACATTGTGTGTAACTCATGCCTTTGATATCTTGTGGGTACTTAAATGCACATTTTCTCTGAGAAATATTCTGTAGACTGGTCAAAACAGAAAAAATCAAAATGTTCCAAGGAAAAAAGTGCTCTACCTCTTTTTTCAGCAGTTATTATATAATTCATAGTCTGATTCAGACCAGCCTCCCACTGGGCTTACTACTGGAAGCAATCCTATTTTGAATTCTCCTATAGGGAATTCTTCAGGAGCACTAAAGCAGACTGCCCCTTACTATTTTATTTAAGGAAAAACATATAAAAAATAATTCTAATTTTAGCCATTAACTTCCTGAAATGGTAATCTTTAAAAGTAAAATAAAGGTCTGTAATGCTAGCAGACTTCCACCAAATATTTATATTAAATTATTTATGGGTAAGCCCTCCAATACATATAAATGTAGACTTCAATGAAATATTAGAGATGGCCTTAGTCCAATTTCAGTACAAACATTATTAGTGCAACAATGAAAGATTTCTTACAGTGTAAAACCAAAACTTCACAATGGGAGCATTGTAGAACTCGTAAATCTTTCTTCCAATGGGGATCATTCTGTGCCCGGTCTGAACTTCCTCATCCTCTTTCTTCCTTGAGGACTCTCCATTCCCTCGTCCCAGCATTGCCTACAAAAAAGGATAAATTTGTGTTTCTTTCTTTATGAAAGACAAATTTCACTGTTTTCTGAAATGTCAACAGGAAACTGTTCTTGATCTCTAGATAAAACCAGGTCACCATAGCTAGGCATAAATGCTTTGTTTCCAAAGTAACTTTTTTTGCAGGAAGGCTTCTGTTTGATACTTTGAAAATTGAAAGCTATAGCTTTAGCCTCAACCCTCAGCTTCAGAGTGAAATTCTTGACTAGTGAACAAAAAACCAGATGTGGAGAATATTTCTCCTTTTCGCTGTATGGACAGAAACACTTTTACCTGACAACAGCTTTTTGTGATGTACTTCTATACAATAAACAGATGCAGACAGAAAACAGGTGAGTTTTGCTTTTTAACAAAGAGAAGTCTATAAGGCTGAGATTGAGAGGGAACAACAGGGAGAAAGGTGAGTAGGTAGTCACTGAAGTAGAAGCAGAGAAGACAATGGCACTTCTTATGTTGATCACTGGACCTGTCCCATGCCCCAGGCTGTGATTCTGCAGTGAAGCTTACATGGAGGTAAGAGATCTGACTAGGAGAGCTCACTGCAGCAGAAAGGCCTTGAATTGAAATATCCATGTATATGATTGTAGCTTCTTCCATAGCGAAGTTCCAGACTGCTCTGCCTTTGCCAGGCTTGATACCACTGCAAGTCAGACCCACTGAGGGGCTACAATGAGCTCCAGAAGCACATCTAGGAAGTGCTCAGCTACGACTGCAAGCCTAATAGTCAAAAGAAGGTAATAATTCATTTGTTTACTCTTAGTTTTCATTATCAGCTGCAGAGAAGTGGAAGGACTAAACCACAATCACTGAAGTGAGTACTTAAAAAAGTATTTTCCTTTGTATTTGAAGAAAAATGTGACCTATTAAATGTTCATGCTGAAGCTATTATTTAGCAAACAATAGAGTAAGACTGGATTTTAGCTCATCGTGCCCTTTGCAAGTTCTTAATATTTAGTTTGTGGATGCCCCTGTGGAATGTAGCACCCTGCACATGAAATATTTGCATGAATTTAGACATATCTAAGCATGCAGGGATTGTTTAAATGCTTCTATAATGCTTTTCTACAAGCAGATGAAAGCACCCTTGTGCTTCTATATTAACTGAAGCAAAGTCTCACCAACCGTGAAGATAGCACTGTCTTCATCTGCAACTCATATAGTGGAAAACTAAGGGAACAATTACATGCCAGACATATGGTTTCAATAAAAAAGTTCTTCTTGTCTGTGTATCTGTGCTCTCTGATTCAACAGGATGTTCAGCACATACTTACTGGCTTCAGGTGAGCTATCTGATCAGGTTCTAGAGCCCTGCAGGAACTGGTGATACACTTCTCACATATTTAAAAGTATGAATCACAATCTACCCTTTTCTTCCTTTTCCTAGCCTCATGTGGAGCTATTCATACAGGTCTTTTTCGTGTGAAATAGTAATTTCAAATGATAAACTTTTTTCAGTCAGTGTAGATATTTGTAACATCATTAGGACTGTGCTTGGTCCCATATGGCTCCTTCTCTTTAATTTCACTTAGGCAGTTAGCTTTTCCTCTATTATTATTACTTTCCTTGTGGACCCTTATATCCTTGAGTCTGACAACACACAGATGTTGCTGTGCACATTTTTAATAAAATACAGCAAAGATTCAGGGCAGAAATATACTGCACTGAAACTAATCTGCTGGGACTGTCTCAAGATCTATAGCCTGCTTTGACAAAGTTAACCTATTTCCTTTAGCTTTAATGGCTGAAGATTATTAATTTAATTTCCATAAATACAGATAAAACATTACGTACTAAAAATTTAAATTTACCTCCTGTTGGCTTCACAGAACACATAAAACACCTTGAAAGTGTTTTATCAAGACTTTTATGACAAGGGAAAAAGATCATGTGGCTGTTAAGCAGAGGAGAAGGCTTCTTATTGCTATGAGACTTAGTGAATAAAACTATAGTCATAGAAATTACAAACCCTCCACAGAAGATATCATTACTCAGACTCCACAAAATCAAAGTCATCCTTTGATCTATACTATGGTTTGATTCTTAAGGGGGAGGGGAGCAGGGGAAATCTGTATATGACCTGAATGCTTTGGGAATGCTATAGCCCAAGAAGGAAGGAATTTGTTTGTTTCTCTCTATCTCTTGATGCTGTTCAGGGACAACTGCCATCTGGAGCTACAGTTTTCAGTAGCTTTTCCCAAGGCTTTGCCTCTGCTGTCCTCTGGTGCTCAGGAATTTTGCTGCAGAATGAAAAGGAATGCTGGCTGCTTTATCAAATGAGCAATGCTGTGCTTCAGTGACAGGGATTATTTTACAGAGTTCAAATCCTTCACTATTTTACAAATTTACGAATTCTGAGATGGACTTAATTCTCAATGGAATCAGTTGTGGAAGTTTTTATGATAATGCTCTTCCAACATCTGGATTTATGCTTTAGCTTATGAATTCGGATTTCCTGTTTGCTACTGCTTTCTTCTTGATAACAATGCTGTAATTTTATCTCATTATAATTATTTTTTAATTAATTGCACCATATAATATTATCTTCTCCCCTCCCCCATGCTACAGATGGGGAATTTCTCAGAGATGGCTAGGGATTAGGTTTGACCTGATGTTCCCGACTGTTAATTATACCTCAGTATTAACAAACTGCAAAGCTTCCCCATTAGAAACATTCAGAAATAGCCTAAGTAACTGTGTTAACAGAATAATTGCAGTGCCAAATGTGAACAAATGTTTTCCTTGGAGTGGGATGCAGTAGGGTGGGAACCGCTCAACACACTGCTCTGTGTGGGCGGCATCTCTTTCTCTAATACATGATTTGGTCCATGATTCACCATGAGTCATGCAAGGTAAGCCTGAGAGCAGCTCAACCTCATTGTGAAGTACAGTACAACTGCATCATTTTAGCCTGAAGGGATTGATGCTTGCATAGTTTTTACATGGAGATTTTGTTAATCTGGTTTGTTTTGTTGTTGTTGGGCCAGATTTTGTTTTATGTAATTGAGGACTGTTTGCTGATAATGAATTACCAGGGGAGAGTTTGGGGTTGTACATTTTTGCATTAATACATATTAATTATCCTATACTATGTTTATGTGTTTTATAATAAAGTAACAGGAATTTCAGTCCTGCTGGAATGAATAAAGGCTCTTCCAGTTTCATCCTGAGTGAAATCTACATGCTATATAGAGAACTGGTGAGGAAATGATACATAGCTTAGCATAGACACACCTCCCTCAGCACACCCCGCTGGATCCTACACTATGTGTGAAAGTGCTGCCCCCATGGTGGTTGTTCTAGGATGACTGTTCTCTACCCTGATTTACAGATGTGTAAAATTAGATTTTGCACGTGCTTGGTGGTTTCAGTGAGCACAGAGGAACAGGACTAAAGTGCCAGGAGCTCAGTCATCCTGTCGGCTGAGCAGGCAAAAAACACAGACTGTGCCAGGGCACACCTGTGGTGGTGGTGGTGGTGGTGGTATGGAGGGTTTCCAAACTCCTTGGAGAAAGAGAAAACCTCTCCTTATGGAGAGGGCCAGCACTTCTGCCTAGAGATCACCAGCAGTGTCTCTCAATTCTGTATTCCAAATGAGCTGAAGGAGTGCCTTGCTGCTGGCATGTGAGATGCTGGAAGAGTTGTTGTCCACTAGGAAGGGTGGGTTGGGCTGGGAGCACTTGGACATTGATCTTCAGACTCTTCTGTGTTAAGAACTGTATTTTTAGTGATATGATTAATATTGGGTTATTTCTTGCCATTGAGGAAAGGCTAAGCATACATACTCCAGAGGAACTAATGTGATCCCAGAGGTGAACAGAACTAGCTCTGCTTGCTGCTGAAAAGTTCTCAGGCTAATGTAGTGATACCCATGGAGGTCCAAATTTCCAATTTATTGTAGAAAGTCAGAGCCAAATGAACAAAACAACAACTGACATACCTTTTAAAGGACTTAATATGAGTTATTCTATGTTCTGAAATAAAACCATTTACTGGGGAGGCACTGAACAGGATTAAGGATGTTCCTAGTTTTGGCCTCCAGAATCAAGGTTATTTTGTGAGGAAGGTAGATTTCTGGCGTTTCTAACTGGCCTAAATTTCAGTGATTAAGGCCTTGATTAGGACACATAGAAAATATCCCTGTCCTTCTAGACTTGAGTGTCCTTCTATTCCTCTGTGTTTAATATTCAGGATTAATGACTGGCAGGTCCATACATAAACTGCAGTAAATTTCCTGGTGCTGAGGAGCACTGGTGTGAGCAGTATTCAAACCTCTTTTTGTGAGTAGCTGCTATAAGCCTGTTTCTTAGCATCTAGGTGTTAAAGAAATGTGGGCCTATCACTCTCATGTATCTGTTAAAAAGTTAAAAGCAGGTGTGAATAAGAAGCAGTTTACAGTGAATAAACACAACATCTTCATAGTACACCCATACGTTCAGTTACCCACCAGCCCCTTTAAGAGGAGCATAAAGCAAATACTTGCACACAGATTCATCCTTGTGGAGACTTAACTTCACTGTTGTAGCCTGCTGATCACATTATTCTGTGCAAACGAGGTGTAAAATAGTGAAAAGATCCCCGTGGCTCTGTACCACATGCACTCTGCGCAAGTGCAGAACAGAAGAAGAAACTGACTCCTTGGCCTGTCTTTAGTCACCTCGGCTTAGCAGTGCAAGACACACAGGAAATCAATGAATAGACCTTGTCTAGGCGAGACCTCTTTATCTTCATTTTAGCAAAGAGAATACGGGTGTAATATGATGAATACAGAGAGTTTGCAAGTACTCGCTGGGAATGATTACAAGGAGAATCAAGAAGATTATTTCAATTATATACCATTTGCCAGAAAAGTAACTTTGAGATTAAAATGATTTCTTTAACATCAATTTTGTTTGTTAATCTTTATGCTGAACAAAACTCAGATTAGGTGAGTGACTGATCTATTGATTCAAAGTTCAGCAACGGATTAAACATTTATGATATCCCAGCACAATAAATTATTAATCTGATTGAACTATTTATAAGGCATCCTCAATATACTAAAGGATACCATGGCTGAGGGGAAATGTCACAAAGGCACTTCCCAAAACATCTTTCAGGCATCTCTCTTATCAGTGGAAAAGAAACCAGACTTTTATGCCAGAACATTTGACTAAGGCTGGAACAACATGAAACTTCAGTCTAAAGTATTTTCTTATATTTAAAACATGTGAGGTGGCTAAATGTAACTGCCTGTGGCTTCTAACCATAGATATGCAAGGATCTCTCTGCTACCAATTCATCCCTCCTCATCACTGAGTGAAACAGCTGAGTTAGAAGGTCTACAGTATGGTATAGATTATCTGCAGAAATACTGAGATGTGCTGTACCAAAGATATTGTTTCTAAACGTGCTGGATTCCATAGGAACAAATCTTATTTTATAGAAAAAGTTTTAAATGTCTGAAACTTCACTAGAATGATACACTGAATTTGAAGGAATTAAGAGAAGGGTCAATGACAGAAAAGAGCAATAGGACTGTCAGCACATGGAATGGAGAAGAGGGGGAACATCTAAGGTTCATCTGGAATAGCAGATCCACTGCACACATCACTTGCAGCAGGAGTCAGAAGGGAAAAGGAAACAGTATTGTAGACAAGAAACCAGGAGCTGGGATAACTACAGTGAAATGGAAAACACATCTTCCCCAAATCTCTCCCCATTTCCAGGTAAAAGGCAGCTTGCAAAGTGCTTATTTGATTGGAATAGGCACTTCATAAGTGGATCAGAAGCCAAGAATTAATAAATTGCAATCAATAGCTAATGAGCAGAGAATGCCCCATTGCTGCTATTCCGGCTTCTGGTCCTTCCCAACATCCAGGTTCTTGCCTGCAAACGGGTCCTGTAGGTGGCTCTTGTGGGCTGCTCCTTCGGCTTGCCTGCATAGTGGGTCCTGTAGGCAGGTCCTTCTGCCTGCCTGCAGTCGGGGTCCTGTGGGCAGCTCCTGCTGTTTGCCTGTGGGAAACAGTCTGGGTTTTTTTGTTTTGGTTTTTGTTTTTTAACTTAACCAGGCAAATCCCTTTTACTTCTATGCCTCTATCCTGACCAACTGGGGCTGAGTTTTAAGCCTTTCAAAGACACCACAATCAAGCCCAAACAAACGCAAACCAAAGTAAATACAGGCAGATGTAACAGCCTGTATGATAACTGCCCAAACTAAAAAGTGTGAGAACAAGAGACAGGAGGATGATGACTTGTGTAGTTTTCAGAGCTTTAGCTGACTGATTCTTTGTGATGTAAATTACTCCTCAAAGGCTATGTTACTAATACTGACAAGTCCCTCCTTATACAATTTTGCTGAGTTTTAGAAGTGGAGCTGTCTAGCTGCTTGCTAATGTCTTCAGCGGACTGAAAAACTGGATGTGTGCTTTGTGAAAGGTAATGATCAAATTACAAAAAGAATTTTGGGTAAGTTTTCATAATTTTTCTGGCCCGTTTGCACACTTGTTTGCTCTTTAGTGAAGTCAACTAAGAGAAAAAAGAAAAAAAACAACCTCTGGCTTCCACAAATCTTTGGGCATTTCCAACCGAAGATGAGCCTTTTTCCACCAGAGAAGTCATCATGACTGAGTGTTTCTGAAACCTCCTTCACTTATTTCAGACAATGTGGCATCAAATTAAGTCAAAGTATGAGGGTATTATAGCACAGCATCACCATGCACTGCTGAAACATGGAGACAAAATGATGGCAACTTGTGTGGCTTGAGTCCCATGGAGGAGAGGGGAGTGTGAAGAGTGGGATCCTATCATGTGCTATGTTTAGCCATCAGATGGTCTGCAATGCCTGCAGAGGTAGATAACAAACTGACAGCACTGAGGTTGATGATTTATTGTGAGCACTTACAGTGAGTTCCATGTCTTCCTCATCTTTCTCTTTTACTGGCTTCTCTGGTTCCTCTGGATCCTTTTCTTGAAGATGGATCTCATTGGCCTGGGTCATGTAGGGCATATCATCTTTGTTCTTGAATTCCAAGCTGAGGATTGAAGGAGGAAGTAGAATTCCTAGAATTACCTAAAGCAATGACAATGATAACAATAATCATCACGGAAAGCAGATTATGGTCATAATGTTTACTTAGCATCAAATGGAACAACTCCCTCAGGATCTTTAGGAAAAGAAAGATACGTGGGCATGCGAGTTTCTATGACAATATAGTATTTGTCATCAGGTGTTATGTTACCAGACTACTGAAACATGGCTTGTAACTTCCACTAGGGTTGCTGTGAATGCTCTTGAATGTTTCATCTGTTTGTGCATCATCAGATGCGTAGTGCTACATATTAGAATATATTTACAAAATATTATATAAGGTCAGGAGTGGGTGGGACCATGGGGGTGTTCAGACCTGCAAATTTCTGCATTTTACGTAATACAAACATCGGCATAAATGACACACAGAGTATTTATTTCTACAGAGAGGGTTAATAGGTCCCAAGCTCTTTTTGTCCATGCTTAATGCACACTGGTAGTCAAAGAAGTGTAACTGCGTGTGGATCTGAGGAGACAAGCAAAGCCAGCGAAAGAAAATGCTGATGTGTGCATAGATATGCAGTCCCCTTAGATTTTGTTTCAGTTAGCAGGCAGCTGTGTAATGGTCATGTTAATGTCAGTTCTTTTTTTTTCTGCCTTTCCCCTCTTATGAAGTGGGAGTGTAGAAACCACTAAAACTACCTTGTTGGAATATATAAGGAATGAACAGTGCTTGGGTTAAAACATTAGTACAACTGAACAGATATCACAGTAATACAAAGTGAAGTCTGTATTCACAAGCACAATAACTTTTCCTGGCTATGCTGCGATTTGTTGGAGAATGATTTTCTTATAAATCTCTCCCTGGTGAGACCAGATAGTTAACTTCTTGGCAGATTAGGGGGGTGCTTTTGCTCCTCATATCAGCAGACAGCCTGTGTGCTGGTGTAACCATTCAAAGTACACAATGAGGAGTACTTAGTGCCTGCAAACCTACCCTTGGAAAAGCTTCCTGCACTGCTCCTGCAATCATGAAGGATGGGTCCAGGAAAAGGGGGTTACAGGAGCCGGCCTTCATAGAAAGGCTGTTTTTAAGAGCAGACAGGAATAGCAGCTGCCCCTAGCCCTTCCATTGGTGCCACACATCCCTGGCAAGAATCTAAAGAATTGTATTCATTCTTCCTACCATTTGTCAGTTTCAAAAGGAGAAAACTATTCATGGGAAATAAACCATGACTCATACTTGCAAATTTATTTCTTTGTCATGCTGCCTCATGTAGCCTGTAGCCTGCTTTAGCTTTAAACAAGTTCTACTAATGAGCTTCAGTGAAATAAAACATAGACTAGAAATTGAGTCCTTGTGGATCCTTGTGAATGCATGGTGTTAGAAGAAGCTGAAAGGAAGTGCAGCCTGTTACCTTTAGTTATGCCCTACGAAATAAAGGTCTGTTTTAGGGCTTAAGAAATGTATGCTGAAAAGTGGAATGCATGTAGTAGGAAATCAGTTGCTGCACTGTCCTCCATGTACCTAGGCTGAATATCTGCAAAACCAAACAGTGAACAAAGCAGCTGTCCCTCTGAGGGATAATAGGCCTGAGAGTTCAGGAAATAGGTAGTAGGAATGTCTCCAAATGTGAGAATATTTTCTATTTGTAGTAGAACAGCATGTATGCACAGGTTCTGCATAGGAATGCTATCAGCCACTTGTTCTCCTTCATCACTGTCACTGGATTAAGAGCCAGTCTGGAAGCAATGCATGTAGTCCTAAGCATTCTCGCTGTTACTGAACATCTTTTCACATGGCAAAACAGCTGAGCAATTACCAATTTTCACACAGGCAATTAGTGCAGAAGATAGAATCCCTTCACTGAAAATATTTCTCAGAGATTTGGGAGGAAGGGGCAATTCCTTGGTATGTTCTGACTGTGAGTGCACTGGTGAAACATGCCATGGACTCAAATCCATCTCTCAGAATTCACTTTGCACTGTTAGCAGTTTTGTCAACTGTGGAAGTAAAGTTTAAACAGCTTTGAAAACTGAATAATCCTTTAGACTCTCTAAAGTAGTCCCTTCAGATGCCACCAGGAAGATTTCCAAGGGTTTGCAAGGAAATTTGTGCTGCTTACTTTGCCTATTCTGGGGAAGTTTGTCACATCAGCACCTTCCAGTAATGGCTCATTCACTTAAACTTCCTTTCCCTTTATTTATCCCTAAAACTCTTGACTAACTCCTCAAGTATACAGGCAGGGTGACGCACTAACCTTCTAGCTCAATTCTTACTCTGATAAATTATGCCAGAGGGGGCTTCAAGAAAGGGAATGGAAAAAATCTAAGCTGTGTGCTTTGAACTTGGGCTTATGTGAGCCCCTACTGAAAAACTGAACACAGGAAGAAAATATCCTGCTTAATGTCACTGCAAATTAACATCTGAAAAATGGTTGCTTTAGACAGTTATTACTGTTTTGTGGTGAACCCTGTCACCCTCTATCAGAATTCTCTGAGTGTTAATTTTATTTTAAAACAGGAATGACCTTTAGGCCAGAGTTTTTTCGCATCCGGAGACGACCCATCCACATGTCTGTGAGCAGCATCTGGCTGCAGGTGTGGGCAATGAAGTCCCTGTGCTTGGCTGCCACTGCGAGCTGCAGGCACGTGGCGTTGCTCCAGTTCTTCAGCTCGTAGGTCAGCAGTTTCATTGCCAGCTGCTCGTCCTGCTTGTACGACTGGTCCAACAGCTCGACCGCCAGCTGGCCAAAGTCCCTGCAACAGAGGGACACCGCTCCTTGCCATCAGCACACGCAGCCTTGTGCACAGAACACCCCTCTGCACCTGCCTGCCTCTGCAAGGGCCACATCACCTTCCACCATGCAAATCTGGATGTTGACTGTACACATGGAAACCCACGTTTTCAAATGTGAGTGGCTAATGTCAGGCATACAAACAAGCGCCCCAACTTAGCAGTGATGAGCACCCACACCTACCAGCTGTTTGCTCCCACCTCCCTGCCCACCTCCCTGACATTTTCTAGCTGAAATCCCCTGGTTATCTGCAGCTTAAAGGATTGCTTCTGTGCTGTTTGCCCATGGCTTCACAGTCAAGCCTCATGGAAGAAGGAGTGTCCCATATCCTTTCTAAAATCCTAAATTTCTACCATTTTAACATCAGGAAATATTCTTATGAAATCTGGTATCTTGCCTTGCTCATCTAAGCATGACCTCTTGCTTATCAACACTTCTGCCTGAATACTATGCTCATACAGATTTCAGTAACTGCTCTGCTTGGTATGTACCTCTGTACATCCTGAAAAAATAGAGAAGTGTTGCAGTCTGACTCTTGAGGCTTCAGGGAGAACACATAAACAATATAGATATTTCACTGTCTTCTTGACATTTTCTCATTTCAGAAATTATATTGCTAACAACTTTGCTACTCTGGCTGACAGATTGTTCACAAGCCATTCAGATTTTCTCAAAAGGGACAGCACTTCCTCTACAAGTTAGAAATGAAAGCAAGGTACAGATAAGAAAATTTTAGGCAGGTTCAGAAATCTTTCTTCCTTTTTTTTTTTTTTTTTCCCCTCCACCTCAGGAAATTGTACATGAAAATAAATTCACCTGGAATTGTGGTTCAGCTCTTGGGATATGTCATCCACCATGTCATTTTCTGATGCTTCGTGGGCCATGGCTTTGCAAAGTTTGCAGGCCACCAGTGCTTTAGCCATAGCCTCTTCCCCATGTTGCCAAAAGAAGAGGGCCATCTTCTGACGTTTCATCAGCACAGCCCACACCATCAGCTCATGGAATGGGAAGGGAAAGTGATTGATCTCAGGGTCATCCATATCAATATCAACTTCTTCTTCTTTTTTCTTTGTTGTTTTTCTCCCTCGACGCAAGGGGACGTCATCCTGTGGGAATTGTAGAGAAATTTTTTTCATCAGTGAACGAATGGAATGAATTCACACCATTTATTGAAATCAGTACCTATGATGTCAAACATGCTTTCTGCAGGTCAGCCCATTCACCCTTTTTTGGACAAAATATTTAACATAGGTAAACCATAAAAAAGGTATTGGTGCATGCACTGTAATTAAAAAGTCAGTAAACAGGGAGGCAGAGCCTTGGACTGTCACTCTGGGTTGCTCTTCCTAACAACACAGAGTAAAATAACACAATATCCAGAACAATTTTGGAAAAGCCACCACTGAAACAAAGCTATGAGTTCACTGCAAATGCAACAACTGCTGTAATGCATCTGCCTCTTTCCACCTCCAGAAAGTACAAATCCAGGGAATGTTCTCATCTGCTGAAGACTCCCTCTATTCTTACGCTTGTGTTTTCTCCCTTTATCTCCTCATAAAGGTAGCAATCTCCCTTCTTTACTCCTATTCTGTGTGTTTATTCCCCTTTTCTCCATCACTTGGTTGTTTCTATTGCCTTCAGCTTTTATCAGATGACTTGATCTATTCTGTTCTGTGTCTATGGATGGCAAAATGGAAGTGTTGTATAAAATAAACAAACATGAAAATATTATTCTCCCCTTGAAGCATCGGGGTAGCCAAAAGTGCCAATAAAACTGAGCTACTTTGGACTGTATAAAGATTTTTGCATCATTCTCTGCAAGTGTTTCTTTTCTCTGAGTATGTTTTGAAGTTAGATGCTATCTGACTGCAATTCTGCTTGCCCTGCCAGACTGAAACATTTTGTTTAATCCTTATTTAAAAAGAAAGATCCACAGGTGAGGCAGAGCCCTCTTTTTCCTTATCTATCTCCTGGACTTTTATTAAGAAATGTTTCTTAATCTACCCCCTGTGTAAATGAGTTATCTGGATGAAAAATACTATCCATGCTTCCATTACAGTGAATTTAAACATTATCTGGATAAAATTTATATTTGTCAAAGAGGCAAAAGACATTAAGATTTGTCATAGGTTGCCTACCTCCATTCCCAACAGCTTCAGGGCTTTTGGCTGTACAAAAAAAAGTTAGAAAAATGTTATTTGTCACAGAATAGTGATGAAAAGCTACAGCTATTTGTGTATATATATACACGAATGTACACGTGCACGTAGAGTGATGTAGAATATACAATATAATAGAGATAATATATTTGTAATATAATGTAATGTAATAGTATAGTATATATACACACACCAATCAAATAATTACATACATGTAGTCATTTCAAACTTGAGTTTCACACTGCTTCACGAAAACAACAAACAAAGACATATTTGGATTCAGGTTCAAATTACAACTGGTTAGGGCTGCTCCAGCAAGAAAGTAATAGGGAGCCACTGATAAGGCATGAATGGATTTCTCTGGAGTACATCCAGTGTTATGGCCACCGCCCTGGAGAACTTATATTGACTGTTGAGGAGCTGCTCTGTGTGTTGGTTCAGTATCAGTGAAATCACTACTTAAATGCTTTTCTCAATGGAGTGACTATGGGAAGGAAGTCTCTCCCAGGAGCTACAATCACTGTTTTTCCTTTCAAATGTGAAGAATTGTAAAGAAAAGCATAAGGAAACAAATAAATCCATTTCAGGTAACTGTCTGCAACTGTTTCTCAGAGTTGTTGCTATTGATAGCCACCTATTACCACATTCAGTGCTGAGTATTGTTAAAATCTGAAACGTGAGGCAAAAATAGACTAAGAAGGAACTACAAATGTTACTGTGAGGAGCTGAACAGACTCCTGTTCATGCTGGATGAAGTCAGTGACAGTACAGATGACAATAAATAGCTTTTATGTTTTAGAAAGACCTTACTTTGTATTCAACATGAAACCCACAAATATACTTAACAGTGGTTTTGTCATTAACCCAATGACTGCTGGAGCCACATTAAAAAAAACAGAACAAGTTTTGAATTATGGGTTTCTTTCCCCTGAAACCTTCAGATCATAATCAAGAGATGAAGCATAGATAGGAAATGCATTTAACAATGCACAAGTTTTTCAAGTCTAACTTGGGAGATAGAATTATAGTAATATTTGTGCAGGTCAAAAGACTTTTCTTTTAAAAGCTGCGAATACTCATAATTACAGGTTTTAGAGTCAGAGGAGACTATTTTATGAGGAGACTGTTTTAAGTGCTGGTTTCAGCAGGGCAGCAGAACACGATAATATTTTCATTCAATTAACAAAAACCATAGCTTATATCAGAATCTGGCTCATGATGCATTATGGTAGATAACTGAAATGTACATAGTGGAAGTGAGTCTGTAGAATGAGTTCCACCAGAACCATGTAGGAAGCTATGGTAACCCCTGCCAGTCTGCACAGTCACGAGGAAGGCAAAAAACTTGTTTCTTACCCTCTTGGGCCCGAACAGATTGTGATAGAGTGTTCTGAACCGCTTCCGGGTGTAATTGCAGCGATATGCTCCTCCCATCAGGTATTCGATCACCAACCCAATATCAATCAGACTTATCCGATAATCAGGAGGTAAGTTTCCCTGCAATGAAAACAGGGAGGCTTAAAGGGCACTGCTAAATGTACTTCATAATGATGTTACAATAAATCAAACTAAATAAGTAAAAGAAGGAATGTATTATTATGCTGGTTAATTAATTCACCTTAAAATAGATCCAACCGAAACCTGGATATTCTCGCTTGGAAAGAAGACATAAGTTAAATAAGAAGGTGAAGAACTTGTTGGAAGTAACAGAAGACAACGTCAGTACATAGTACTCATATTCTTCAGCTGGGGAAACAAGGAACACGACTGCAGAAACAAAAGCATGAGGATCGATACACTTGAAAAGTCAGGCACAGTTGCTGGACTCTAGTTCTGCAAGACAGCATCTTTCCCACACCAGCTCTCACCAACAACTCATCCTGGCATCTCGCATCTCTCTGGCATCTCTCTGGACTGCCTCACCTGAAGTGCCAAGCCATGGTGAAATGACATCATGCAAAATCTTTTGTAGACATGGGACCAGCTCCTTCCCATCCTGCAGTGTTTCCTTCCCATGTTCCCGGAAAGGAAGGGCAGGAGGGAAGAGTGGTGTTGAAGCTCCAGAGGACTTACACAGTACATGAGCTAGTACATTGTTACTAGTTGCTAGGGACAAGGAGGGTCTATCAGCATTCAGTCTTGGAGTTATGTTCAAAGAATACACACCAAGTTTCACATCAAGAATGAGGAAAGCATCTGTATGCATTAAAGCTGTAATAAACAAAACATCTGTGGCTAATTATTTTGGGGTTTGTTTATGAAGAAAACTAGAGGCCTAGCAGTTTTTCTAGATATTCCCTACCTGAGTTTCTGACATATTTTACTAAAAGCCCCTTTAAACACGTAATCTAGTTATGTAATTTCCACCAGATCCATTGAGATTGTCTCATAAGAAATGAACTGAGTTTGTGGCAAGGGACATTAGCAGAATCCTGAAAAAGGATGCATGAATTTCTATGTAACTCTCCTTCCATTTATTTTCCTTTCTTATCCTCTGTTAGATATTTTTATATATCTATATCTAAATAGATATATGTATATATACATGTATATGCATATGCATATATATATGTATATGTACACGCATATGCATATGTAAAAGGTGTGTTCAGCATGTACCTTTTAACCTGAAAGGAAAAACAATGACAAATATGTCCACATCTTACTGTCCTCTTTATGGGAACTCCTTGCACACATCTTCCTTCTCTTCACTGTCAAATCTGAAAACGGCATCACTATGGTTATGAGTTCTCCAGTACTTCTGGATTGCAAAACTATGAAGAAACCTTTCAGTATCAGACTGTCTCTCACTGCATACAAATTTGCTCTGAGTAAGTGGGACATTTCTATTCTCCAGTTGCAGATGTCCCAATGGACACCTTGCAGGCTAGAACAATTCAGGCTGGGCTGCGCTCACAGATGTGCTGGTCACGTCTCTTGGGTATCTCTGACATGAAGGAACAAAACCTCAGTGTGGGCACACCTGCTCTTCTATTCTCTCCAGTGGAACTCCACAAGGTTAACTCTGATCCCTTTACAGGAGGAAACAATTTATGGGAAGGGAATGAACCCAAACGCATGTTTGCTTCCTTCTCTAAATCACTGCTTCTGAGTTGATTGTATGACAGTTTGTGTTACAGTAAGGATTCCCTCCCAGAGAAGAAGGCATGATCAGCAAATTGTGAATAGATCACCTGGCTCTAGGGACCTCACTAAGAAACCCTTCAGATTTACAGAACAATCTCTGTTCTTTATGTCACTGTGCAAAAGATGTGATTACAAAATAAAGGTGGGAAGACAGACAAATTATCCTCCTGTGTACTGAGAACAGTAGCCTTGAAAAAAGGGAATATTACTCTAATAAAAAAATTATCTCATAGAGCCAACATTGCAGAAGGACCAGAAAATTATAACTCTTTGCTTCCACATTTTTCAGTGCATTGTAATAAAATAATCTAATGATCTATAATGATATACAGCACAGATTACAGTGAGCCTGTAGCTCTTTCTATGTGTTCATTAGAAGAAAGTTAGTAATTCACACGGAGCAATTTTATGACTATCATATCATATGACTATCATGCTGGAAATATCTGTGTGTCTGGAGATATCTGTCTGGCTTCTCTGATGAGGTGCTTATTAGATTAGAGCAGGGAAACACTAATGGAGAGCAGATGGCAACTGGTTCTGCAGAAGAGAAAAAATGGATGCTAAGATCCTCCTTCCTCTTCTACCTCCGCCATGAAGAGCAAGGCTTATTTCCTACCCTGCAACCATGGTGAAAGAAGCATGCTGAAAAGGCTAAGGAGGGAGAGAGGGAGGCTGTGCTCTGGTGTACCATGCCCAGCAACTGGCTGGCATTCAAAGGGACAGAAAATCAAGCAAATTTAGTGGAAAAAATTGAGATGCCAACAATTTTTAAGTAACCTCCCCTGGCATATCCTTTTGCAACCTTCCAAATCTTGTGCAATTTGATCGGTAGGGGAGTTACTATGGTTTGCAGGAATGTGTATTAGCTTAGATAATTTGGATAGGGTAATATTTATGCTGAACAGTTTAAAGAAAAATAACACCTAAAAATTAAATGAAAAATAAACCCAAAAATTAAATTAAAACATTAAACTCTGATAAATTTGTTGGTTGTTTTTTCCCTCCAAAATCTGCTTATCTCTCCAGAATGTGCAAAATGATAATTCTACTAGAACAAAGATGAAAGCACTAGCAGAAATGGGAGTTGCAGCTCCAAGGCAGGATTGTAGTTCAACAGACTCCTTCTGTCTTAAGATCTTCACTCAAACTGAACGCTTTAATATTATTAAGTGGCAAAAAAACCATTTGAGCAGTTAAGAAAGGACAACAGGCATCAGGGTGCTACACGTGTTACAAAGCGTGAGTTTCTTGATATAGCTCTGATTTCTAAATGTTCATAAAAGATTTAGATAAAAAAAAATCTTCCAGTAGAGCAACTTTGATAAAAGATGCATCTAAACCTCCCAGATAATACTGAAATGCTTCACTAAAAAAACCTCCCAAATCCACAGGAAAAATACACATTTCATAAACATTACTTTTCTAAAGTGAGAAACCCTAGAAAAGAAAACTGGAGCATCCTTGTGAGAAAAGTTACACATGTACCAAAGGATTTACTCTACCACCAGGCAGCTTGAACCACCCTGACGGTGCTAAGAATGCTTGTAAATGAAGCATAGTGGTGCAAGTGGGACAGAAGCACCCCAAGAACAACAAGAATTTGGAAGAACTAATTCTAGAGAAGTCTAGGTGGCCAAGAATGACCAACAAGAAAGTTCAATTTTGGGGTAAGATAATTGTCCTGAGTAATAATCAACAAATCTTTTAATGGTGGGACAAAATCTTCAGTGTCAATGCAGTATTCTTCTCCTGAAGAAACTTCAGGTCTAAACTGTAGCTAGTGAGTTACAGTATTTCTTTTTGATCTCAAGTGCATTTTTGTGTCATGACATATCAAGCCTCTGAGTTTGCATGCTGAGGAAAAAATAATACTGTCAAAATTCTATGTACTGCTAGTTTTTTCTTTGAAAATGCAGACATACAGTAGCAGTATAAATGCAAATAATGTAAATTATTGGAAATGTAAATAATGCTGAAGTGGTACAGAGATCTATTAATTATGTACAATTTTTTCAATAAAAGAAAAAAAATCCATGTATTACTTTCTACTGATCTTCATCAGTCAGTTGAGGTGGGGAAGGATTTTAAATTTTTTTTAGATTTGTAGAGGGTAACCCCCACTTGCAGACAGGGTGTCCAGCACAGCCACTGCCTGATTCTTTCTGCCTAGCCTGGGTACATTGTTCTGTGTGGTCTGTGGAAGGAAGCCAAACTTATGTGTTAAATTCTGGACCTTTGACAGGAGATGTCAAAGCAGCCATGAGGCAAAAAATGCAGGCAGGTTGGTCCCCCTAGCTAGCCATGGAATTGAGAAGGCTGAAAGGTGGTATGAGGCAGAGTAATCATGGCATAATTTGTCTTGTTAATACATGCAAAATTTATACACATTTTGATTACTGTAAATTCTTTAAGATTGTGTCTCCGGGCCTTTACAATATGCTGCGTACACAGCAGTATTTGGAAATCCAAAGGGAAAATATATTGTTGTATTACATGTTTGTGTGCACATGTGTGTCTATAGGCTGTCACAAACAGAATCTGATCATGTGACATCTGTTGTTCTCATTGTTTGCTTTATTAAGAAGATAGGACTGTCTTTAAAACAAAACAAACCAAAACCAAATCAAACCAAACCAAATCAAAACAAAAAACTACCTCCTACTGATTTCTACAGCTATATAGCAAAACAGTAGTAAATTACTGCTTCTATTATTTTTGAAAAACATAAATTTTCATCATTTGGAGAATCCATAATGATCAAGATGCAGGCAATTTTTTTAGCAAACACCCTTTTAAATAGTGCACGCTTTAAAATTGAGATGTACATGTAAAAGCACAGTGTATTTTGCATTGATTAGGTGCTGTCTCACAGCAATATACAATTTGCTATGCTTTTGAAGAAGGACTTGAAAAGGGGATTCTGGGGGAGAGAAGAAGTTTGGAAAGGTATATTCTTTAAAGCAGAAGAGAGAATATGCTTGTTTCAAATTCTTATAAGCACAGAAATAACTGCATATTGAGTAAAGAAACATTCTGGAAACTTGGGCTTCATGAGCAGTATCCATTTTAAATACATTGTAGCTTCACACAGCTCAGTCCCAGGGGATTTGACCATAGTTTCTTTTAGTAGGCATTTCATGCTGTTCAGTGGTTACTTAATACACTTCATATAATTAGACAATGATGATGACGTTTAACACACTAACCAAAGAATACCACCTAAACCTTCCAAAACAGGCTACTGATTATTCTGCAAAATCCCTTAATAAAAAAAATGCTACATGACACATTCCTACCCTCCTCCCTTAGGTGACTTCAGTTTTGTTCAGCTGTCACTGATAGAAGAAACCACTAAAACCTGTGCTCTTAGAAAAAATGTTCTCTCCTTTTTCAATTTTCTATCTAGTCCCATGCACAGAAATATCCTTTCTCAAGTACGCTACCCTTGAGGTCTGACTTACATAATGTGCAAGGTTGTAATCTGCACATGCTTTGGGAGAATATTCAAGCTGATGAGGTCATTTGCAGACTCAATCTCCTTACTTGATCCATATATTTAAAGGATAAGGGATTTTTTATTCATTGCAGCTGCTGTAACTCTTTTAATCCTGAGCACATTGGTAAAGGTATTTTCTATCTCCTTCCTGCTACTATACCTTTCTGTGTTTCTGTCCAGCTCTTCGAATGGATTTTTATAATACAAGATTCTTGGAATTAACATGATAAGGGCCAGGGGAAAGTTGCACTACTCCTTTTTTTTATATTTCTGCAGAGGAAGATGGCTACAATGTACCACATAATACAGAAAGAGGAACTGCTTCAACAAGCCAGGATCTAGCACAAGGGTAACAGCTATTTTACAGGCTTGGAAGTAAACTAACAACACAGAAAGTAGCTTTGACAACAGCTGCAGGTATGGAAAAATACAAGTAACAGCATTGAATCCACACAGTATGTAAGAGCCTACAATTATGGCAGCAGACACATTATTACTCAAGCATCTAAAACTACAGAGAAAGCAAGCCAAATAACTTGCTAATTGCACTTTGAAAAGCAAAAAGTTCGTATTTGGAGCACAGACAGGACATTCTGTACCAGCAGGAAGGAGAAGGCTCTCGCTGAAAGCTCATGCGAAACAGAGACTCTGTCTAGCTACAAAAAAGCAATAGCATTATTTTCAACCTACCGTCTATTGGACTCTTACCTTTTTCACGTCCCTGACTAGATGATGCAGAGTGTTGGATGGTCCATGTCTCTGCAAAGCACAAATGAAGAAGAACAAAATAGTTTGCACAAAATATAAATGTTGAGATAACTTTCTCACCTTAGTAGTTTAGAAATCAGGCAGTTAAGAGTAGTTCAATTGTATGGTGTTAACAACTATGAAAACCCCAAAACAATTACGAGAGTTTTATTTCACCTCAATCCTCTTTTGGAGAAAAACTCTTCCATAAGAAAACCCTGTGAACTGCCCTATTGGATGAAAACTGAACTCCTGTCTAACAGGTTAGGCTCCTGGCTTGGAAAAACCAGGAGCACAGCACAACATGCACAAACCCTGGAAAGAGTGGGAGCAAAACCAGCTGCTTCAGTCTCAGCCTTCCCGCACGCAGGACCTCCGCTTCACCACTGGTGTCCCAGAGAGACTGAGCCTAGCATTGCATTGAGGCTGCCTCATCTGAAAATCACTGTCTCGGAGTAGACATGGAAGAGAATGCAGAATGCACAGTCCATGAATTTGTCCAATCTTCTTTTGACTCCAGCTGGCATTGCAAAAATATTCTGTAGAGGAATCCCACAATTTCAATTATACTACTACCACTACTACCACTACTACTACTACTATTATTATTAATAACAATAATAATATTATATCTTACTTTAATTCTGCTTTGTTTTTTGACTGTTGCTGATATTTTAAGGGACTTTTATGAGAAGTCTTCTTGGTAGTAGCTGATGATTGATGAGACC
Organism: Petroica traversi; assembly: GCA_025920805.1. Lineage (NCBI taxonomy): Eukaryota > Metazoa > Chordata > Aves > Passeriformes > Petroicidae > Petroica > Petroica traversi. Next base: position 1,451,924 of record JAHLSL010013433.1, read on the forward strand.
ACTGCATGAGTGGAGAGTAGATGGTTCCATACACAGATTGCTCTGCACTTCCCAACACTTAATTTTACGTAACCCCGTCTCTGAGCATGAGACTTACCTGTGATTCTTCATATGCTGCTTCAGTATTTCCTACCCTGAGTGATTCTAAATCTCCCGCAAATATTATGTCTCTTCTGTAGATACGATTTTTCAGATCTTGTAAAAACAAGCTGAACAGCTGTTGTCCCCGCACTCATGACTCTGGCTATAATGTCCTTTTGTGGTGAAAACAGACCATGTATTCCGTCTCTCTGTTTCCTAACATTCAAGTAGTTTTTAAACCAAAAGTATCCCTGATCTTCTATGCCATGGCAGTTACATTTCTTTAATAACTTTTGTAATTTTGAAATACTGTCAAACAGTTTTGCAAGAAAAAAGGGGTACCAAATGCAACATCCTTATTCTCCTGCATGCTGATTGCAGAAATGTTGACAGATACCTAAGGCCTAACATTTTTCTACAGAAGCTGCATAAATTCTTTGTTGACATAGAATTGGTTCCCTTGTCTATGAGTTCTATACTTTATTCTAATTTTACAAATTTGCCATGTCAGAGGTAAGATTTACTGGTTGGTAGCTTCATAGGTTACTCCTAGGTCTCATGCTGAAATACGGTATTTTTAAAGTGGCCTTGTCATTTTTTTGGTGCTAAGGCCTATGGATGCATTTGGTCATATATTATAATTTGTAGTTTAGGCATTTTCAGCCTGGGCCTTTTGGAATTTGTACATGAAAAAATGTATGCTGACTCCTATAGCAATAAATTCATTCAAACCCCCCTTCTTTTAGCTGAAGAACTGAAGACTTGTCTCAAATTTACTCCCTGTAAAAACTGGCTTTGGTACAAGACCTACAATGTTTATTCCTGTTGCAAGAAAGCTCATAGGCATCCTGTTCTTAATATACAGATACCAGTCAATAGGCAAAGTGTCAGCTGACCAAAGATTGGATGGGAATTTGTCTCTGTGGTGGTGTGGATACCTTTCCTCTCTATTTTGCCCAAATTTAATGAATTCTGTTTATATTTGATATTTTTGCAAGACTGACTTCTGGCCACCATCAGTGTGAAACACCACCAGAAAACAGCCCAGTGTGGCAGCTTATGATGGCAAAGGCTTTGAAAAGTCCTGCCTGAAAAAAAACTTTTTGGGAAGAGATATGCCCATATCTCAGCCTTTCTGCAACACACAAAACTGCAAATTCTAAGAACTAGACAGCATTTTAAGATTTTTTTCATAACACATAAGAGGCTTGAACTTTCTGAACTACTACCTAAGCAGGTAATAATACTGTGAATGCTGGACTGTGTTTTGCATTTGAGGATTCAGAAGCAAACTGAACTTGTGCAGTTTTATATTCATTATAAAGGCAAGGATTAAAAACCCGCACACGAGTTTTTAAAAGTCAAAGGTATAATTTTTGGAATACTCAGCGGGGGCATGGGGAAGTCCTTCACTGAAACAGAGACTGATTAAGAGTTGGAAGATCTTTCTGAAACCAAATTGTCAGTGGTCATATAACACCATTGTATGGGCCAGTTACCATCTTTCAGCCAGTGCCACCTGCCTAAATCTTAGGTTTGTCATATTGGAATTACAACGACAAGAAATTACTGTGTGGGGTGAATTCATGTCTTACAAAGTGCACACAGCAGATTATGTGGGCAAGACACAGCATGTTACATTACATGAAAGACAAGCAAGAGAGACAATACAGACTAATGAAAAATTTCTGCAGCAGGTGTTGACTGCCTGGTGCATCATCATCATGTCATTACAATACAAGTGGGAGCTAGAACAGTGAACACAGAGACAGAAAATTCGCCATAGGCTGGCCCTACCGTATTGTACAATTCCTCTAGCCGGGAGATGGTGAGAAAACGATGCATGCTCACTCCATTTTCTATGAGTAATTTCACAAAATCCACTCTGTCTAACACCAGAGCGTCCAGCATTGCTTGCTCAAGGGAGCCCACCTGCAAAGTAAGTGATTAATTGAAGCTGTTCCTGGGTGTGGCAGGCTGCATCCAGCTGGTTCAGTCACTCTAGCACAAAGAGGGAACTCTGATAAATCCTGAGGGTTGCTCTTCTATGCTTGAAATGGGATAATTACAGTTTTAATCTGTCACAATTTTTCTGATTCAGGGCTGCATTTCAAAAATGAATATTGGAGTGCTAGTTAAAATACTCTAGGAAAAACAGATCTGGACAAAGGAACTGGAACTCAGTAAACTGCTGACCACATCTCTACCCTATTCACCATGTCATTATTATCATTATTTATTTTCCTGTCATTTCATTTTTATTGGATACATTTGTTACGTGCACACAAAATCACTTTAATTCTGTCTTTTCTAGAGTTTTCTTCTGTTTGTGGTGTGGAACCTCAGGGAAATTTGAATACCTAGGAAACTGAAATAGCTTCACAATTTGCATTTCTTTGAAGGCCCAAATGCAAGAGGTCTTCTTACACAAAACCTCTGCTTCTTATCTCTTGTAGGTCAGGCAGAGTTAGAAGGATGATAAATTATCTCACCCTTCCAGCTTTTAGCTTGCAAAATGATTGCAGTTTGCAGAATTTATGAAAATTTTTGCTATGATGTGGGGATGAAGAGATAACAGTGAGGACAGTTCAGTGCCACTAAAATCCCTCCAATGTTTTGATAGGTACTTTTGCCCAATATCAAAGACAAAATAAATACTCTTGTTAATTCCTTAACTGAAAAGGCAAGGATTTTTGTGCTAGCTTTTAGGGGCAGCAAGCTGCAGAAAGCTGTAGAAAGCTGCTTTTAAAAGGATACTTAAACAGAAGCACTTCCCATTGTTATAATTTTACCATGGGGAATTGTAAATTCTTACGACAGCATGTGAAATTCTAATGACAGCATGTGAAATTTTAATGACAGTGATGAAACAAGTGTCACAGTGGTGACTACTGAAGTCCAGTTGAAACTTATGAGTGAATAAGTTGGGCTTTAAGCAGATACAGTTAGAGATCGAGGCCTTCTGTTTTTGTTTGTTTGTTTGTTTGTTTGTTTGTTTGTTTGTTTTGGGGGGTTTTTTGTTTGTTTTTTTGGGGTGATTTCTGCCCCTGTAAAAGCAGCACAATCTGGGAGTTGAGTTCTGCTCCTCTGCCCGATACAGCGTTTGATAACCCCTCTATTTACAGCCCTACCACTCCTAAAGAGAATCCATGCCCCTGGTGCTCCCTGGGAATGGTATTAGCCAAGGAACATCTGGAGCACAGGATGGGGCAGATGTGGAGCAGGCAGATGGTTGCAGAGCAGCAATGGGCACAGAATTAACACCACCTGATGTCTGGAGCCACAGACCATCCATGGTGACACTGCTGATCAGCTCCTGGAGTCCACCTGACTTCTAACATTTGCATGGCATATTTCTTAGGTCAAGTCATCACCTTAAATTCAGTATTCGCACATAAAAAGCATGCTGCTTGAAGAGAAAAAAGAAGTCTTGACTTTTGTTGAATTTACAGCCTAGCACTAAAACATGGCTGTACGCTTATTTTTCTCAGCTTGTGGAATCATGTTTGGTAGTATAAATCTGGTACTTCCCATTTTTTCAGAGGTATGGTTTCCTACTCTTGAGGCATCGCTAGATGTCACCATTTCCTTGGACAACAGAACACATTAAAATCTCTGCAACTGTGCCTGCCTTCAGCAGCTGTGATTGGGAGCGGTGTGTTTGGCAGGACCCAGTGTTTTTTAAACCTCACTGAAACCCCACTGCCAAAAGAATGGATTTAATACTCTGTAGGGTTCAAAGCGTTTCCAATAGCAGATGTTGTGTAAATATACATATATATATGTATACTGTACCGGCCACTGCTGCCCATAAATAAAGATCTGACTGCGGGCGATGTCTACTCTGTTCCAGGCTAGTGCCAGGCTCAGCTGGTCAGGAGCAGAGGCGTTCGCTCCTGTGTACACAGAGAGGGGTGCAGGGAGGAGAGCAGGAGGAAAAAGACATTAAGCTCATTATGCCATGGTAATTCCTCTTTGTGACAAAGTCTCACAGATGTCCATGTCATTTCGGCAACTGATCTCATAATAAAACAAAAACAAACCTTCCAGTGCACCTGTAAAAAAAAAAATCTGTTCTCAAATATGGATCTGTAGTTCTCAGATTGTCTTAAAAACATTAACTATTTCTTCATATCCCCCTTCAAAATACAGCAGACACAGCTGATATCACAAGAAGCAGTTTGTGGTGGACTAAACTGGTTTTCCTCCTATTGGATAGGAAGCAAGAGAACAAGCCAGGATACAGATGGAGCTGCAGGAATACACACACACCCACACATATCACATGAGCACACACAAGTGTGCCTCTAGCAATTACAGTAGATTCAACTCATACAGACACCACTGATTTCAGTAGTTGTACATTTTTTGGCATCTTACGCATTCCAGCTTGATAAGAAGCATAGGAATTTCTCCCTTTTTTGTTCTGAGGGGTTTTGGTGGGACGAATTTCCCTCCACATATGAAATACCCATGTAAGAAAGCATTCTATAAAGCTTATGTCAAGGTATAAAATATCCAAATTAAACAAAAAACTATGCAGATGATAAGATGGATTTGGAGCTGTTTGTTTTTGGAAGGGAGGGTATGTTTTTCCCTGCAGTTTTAATGGACACGGTGGGACATTCCTGCCCTGCTGTGCTTTTTTAATATTTCACAGTTCTCAGCTGATTTGCAATAATAAAACAGCATTTGTGCTTCAGTGTCACAGGGAGAACTGGCCTGAATGAACTGATCAACCAAATAAATAAAGGGCCCTTTGACTTCTAACTACAGATCTGCTTGCAGTGGTTAGGTGATTGTATAAAGGCTTATTTTTTTAAAGACTTCATACCTCTACTGTTATTTTGTCTTTATTAATTCTTATACTGATATCATGGAGTGAGGATAAATAACAGCTTTTCATTACTTCAAAGCATTTCTGTCCCCATTTCAGTGCTATTCAAACCCACACACTGTTTCAGTTGAAAGTGGACTCTGAAATTGGAGGCAGGGAAAACATAAAGCTGGCTGCTGAAACTCTCTGAAGACCTTAATAAAAACCTTCATGGAGTTTAGCCTGTAGCTTAATTTATAACTCTCAACTTTGAAGTCAGTCTACTGCTGACAATGCCAAATATTTGTCAATACTTACAGTAACAGTTTGTGAGATGGTGGATTGGGAATCATCCAAATTACATTCATACAGAGATGAGCTCTGATAAGAAGGTGCACAATGCAGGAACAGAACAGAATTCAAACAAATGTAAAAGCGGGAAAAAAAATGAAAATTTTTCTGTGACTTCTGTGGCTAAGAAGTGTTAGGAATGCCCCTTTGCATAAGACACAACTTCTCCTTGCTGTACTACCATACAGACAAAAGCTCTCAGAAGAGACCTCGGGAGGATTCCAACAACATCTGAAACTTTTAGAGTTTCTTACACAAGCAACATGCAGCATTCAAGAACAGAAAATATTTACCTTTGGGAAAGGCAAAAATGTCTCTACACTTCAACATCCCAAGCTTTATTTATAAAAACAGAAAAAAAAAAATACCTGCAGTGAGTGTGATAGTGTAAGTTAAACACAGTGAGCAAATAATGTTCTCCCCCTTTCTGAAGCAAACAAGAGATCCTCTCATCGGACCTCCTCTTTCCCAACCATGTGCCTGTAGAAGCGAGAGCTTTAGCAGGTGCTCAGGCAAGGTTTTTGGTGAGCCATGGAGGAGGCACATGGGTGAGCTCTAAAACCCAGGGGCATTGATGGTGATCCCACAGCCTGACAACATTCTGGACATGTGATGAGGGAGCTCAAATTCCTGATTTTCTACTACAGTCTGCAGTCTGGGTAGGCAGAGGTGCCATCTAGTTAGAAATAATTTTGGACCAAGAGTGGATCAGAAGGACTTGGGGAGGGAAGTGTGCTACTGACACTGCCCCACTTCAAACAAAGGTCAAGCTAAATCACTGAGGCTTCAGGTGAGTAGCTTCTGAGCCATAGCAGGGAGAGTTCTCCACTCAGTGACCCTAGCAGTCCTGGGGCTTTTCATGCTTTAGATTCAGCTGGCAGACGAACAGAGGGTCTTCTGGTGCATTTGATCACAGGAAAGAGCAGCTGGCATGGGACATGAGGTGGTGTTCATTCTTCCATTCACCAAAATTGTTTTCTTTGAGCATGCTCATTCCATCAAATACTGAGCAGAGGGGAAAGCAAGTCATGGTCCAGCCTGTGCCCTTCCCATCTCCCTTCACTGTGCTTAAGGCTGCCTGCAGTGGCCAAGTTTCCCGTTGGTGCATGCGCAGTCCCAGTATTGATGTTCTTCTCAGTGCTTGTTGCCATAATGTTTGATTTCACTGTCTCACAGAGCACTGCAGGTGTCTGGCAGTCAAAGGAAATGCGTGGTTTCCCTGGGATATTGTACTCCAGGTCTGAAGCAGTCCATCAGCTTGGGTGCAGATAGGTGCTTCCAGAGAAAAGCTTCTTGCTGGAAAGCCCTTGCTTCCTTCTCCTCTTTCCTGTCTTCCCTGAGGGGTTTTCAGATGAATGTGAATAAAACTGATGTTATTTAAGAGGAGAAGGAAAATCAAAGCTATAAATGTTTGTACAGAGGAACATATGGGCTGTGGATGCCTTTTAATTGATTTTATTCTAGAATAGAACTGATGGCCTTTGTCTCACAAGAAAAAGGAAGTATTCTGGCTATTTTAGGTGGAACTCAACCCAGTATTAAGAAGTATGAATGGTTTCACTTATAAAAGAAAAACTCCCCAGAAAAAAACTTGAGCTGGCCTTCTTAAGATACTGTCTCCTTTCAATCATTTCCTTGACTGCATTCAGGGCCATAAAGCATGGACTTGAGTCAGTAGGAAGAATCCAAAAAGTGATCTTTCTGGAGATGCATGTCACGCATGAGCACCCCTGTAAACGTGCTCAGATCAAAGCCAAAAGATACTTAGGAAATAAGGCAGAGTTAATAATCTATTGCATTGTATTATTTTAATTAACATATCATACTTATTGCATTAATAATGTTTTAGGTAATATGACTAATGTCTCTGTAATATTAATTCAGTATTCTGGTGTTGGATGGATTGTAAGATATGCTGCTCAAATGAAGGTTTTAAGACTATGAGAGCATCTGCAGTGTGATCCTTCCTTTCATCTCCTCCTAGAAGAAAAGTTGCATTTGGGATGCAATACATGGTTCTGGCAGTTTTTTATCCTGGTATAGATACCACTAGATATAGACAGACTGCTGGGAGAGCTGTGGCTCTTGCAGATGTTAATTTTATGTTCTTAGGCTGCCATCCAGGAGGGCTCGCACAGAGTCCTGCATATCTTGCATAGACTCTTCTGGTAAAAAGTCACATTGTCTGCTCAATAGCTTGGACTGAAAATGTAATACTACTTCATGATGAAGCCTGGGACCATGAAATCAGTGCTCTATTTTGGTGAGCCAGGGTACAAATCAGGCAATGAGAGCTGCACTTGCAGGATTCCTGAAGAACTTTTGTATACTTATTACTATAGGCTTTTACATACTGGCTAAAGCTTCCTGTGACCAATGTAAACTCCTAAAGGATTCGCCTGGAATAGCCTATGATCTTGGGGCTCAGGTATCTGGGAAGCTGAAATGATGTGAAACATCTACCTAGAGAGAAATGCTCGTGGGACACTCATTTTCACAGTGCACCTAAGCATGTCAATGTCCTCTTTGAATCAACACCTAAGGAAAAGAACTAGATTAGGGAAAACAGCAAACCAAATTAACTTTTTGCTCTGTGTCTCTGCAGGTCTGATGATATCTTCTGTTTTTAGCATCTCTTTGGTGCAAAGGATGTGTTTTTAAGCTACAGAATCTTCCTGGCAATTAGGAAACCAATTGACAATATAAAAGCAGATAGCAAAATCAGCTACAAGTGCAGATATCTGACCCAAGTCTGAAACCTTTCTGTATCTGTGATTTCATGGTTGGCAGGCTGTCCTGGACCACCTGACACTACATGACAGCTATTCAGTGAGCATGAATCATGACTTACTCATAGGCTGGAAAGTGTGCAGAGACCTCAGCTCTGCTTTAGCCTAACATGGCTTATCTCAAGAGGGTTCCATGGCAGTAACCTCACTGTGTGCACAAACAACGCAGCACCTCTTTCCCAGTGCTGACAATTGCACTGGGGAGGCTTCTGAAGCACCATCTGAAACATGGCTGGTGCTAGTCTGCTCCAGAAACTGCAACAGCTTCGTGAACTAGGATCGTTGAAGCCACTTCAAAATAAATATTTTTTTTAGAACATCTCCATATGCTGTCTTTAACTCCCCTGTCATATGCCTTCTGCTCCACTAGCAGCTGCAAAAGGACAAAATCAATTACGGTGCGAGTTCCAACTGCTCAAATTAAGAGAGCACAAACAGTTAAACTGTATTGATAAACTTGCCTGCTATAAACTCATGCCTTTGGAAACTTACTTCCCACATTTGTGTCTCTCAACATTAAAAAAAATAATTTGCAAACCATATGCTGTTGTGACATCCATGCAATGTAAATTGATAACTAGTTTGGATGCCATTTGTAGTTTATTGAATATCACTTCCAAGAAAGATGTATCTTGCCAACAAGATTAAACAAGTGACTGGTGAAAACAAACAAAGAAATAATATGAGGTGTTGAGTTTGGGGCTTGTGGAATATGCTGTCCAAGAGAGCTCCTGAATTGGCAGGGCCACTGTCTGGTGTGGGTTAAAAAGAGATTAGGTCATCACAAATTTTACACAAACGGGAAGTGATTGTGTTTCCAAACCCTTGTCCCCCTCCTCCCTGACCAAATCACTCACACAAGGGTGGGGTGGATCATTAGCTGATATGCTCCTCCTGCACTATCAAAAGCTGCAAACTCCTCATCAGGAAGACTGAGAAAAATTACTGGTAATCACTCATCAGTTTCATACATTGGTCTGCCCCTTTTTTCACACAATACTGGAGAGTAGGAAGAGATGAATTCTTAAATGTAAATTTATGAATTACTCATAAAATAACTCAGACCCAGTCTTCAAATATGCTTACTTATTTTACTTATTATGATTATTATTGTTCTTAACTTTTAGAGATGGGCAACTGTGGGAAGTAAGTTTCCAATGCCATGAAAATTCCAACACCATGAAAAAATAATTTCAATTTATTTTACTTATTACTTATTAAAAATCAATAGACAAGTGGTGCAGCATTGCTACCTTGGACTCGGATGAAAACCCAAGTATACATCAGGCTCGTGAGGTATATTTACAGAAGGTCAGTATTTCAAGGTGGGCTGAGACAACAAACCTCACGTTGGCACATATTGATTAAACACCTTGAGATCGAGAGGCTTATATGAACCAGAGGCGCCTGATGAATCTGATCTTCATTGAATACCTTAATAGTCAGACAGTCCTGAGGAGCAGGGAAGATGAGGTGTAAGTATTAGTTCCACTGACTCCTTCTTGAGCAAGAATCAAGTGCTGCTGCCACCAGCAGACTTGCAAATCAAGATTCTCAGACAAGCATGTAAGGATATGTCAAATGCACTTACACAGACTCAGATAACTCCTGAACTAACAAAGGTATCTTATGATGACTTGTGCCCTTAACACAAGAGGAAAGGAAATTTTATGTTACTAAGAGGTCAACAGCACCAATTAGGCACTTGAAAAATGGATATTCCAGATCAGGGAGGACTGCTCATATACTGACACTGCAACCACTAAAACAGTTGCTTATGTAAATGCTGCAAAAGAACATTTCAAATAGAAAACTATCCCTCACAGGCCTGTGATTTATTTTCTTCAACTTCCAAGAGTCAGTTTCAGAAGACTCCAGGGATCTATGTTGAGATACATACCTTGAAAATGCATCTAGAAAAAGTGGAATCACAACACTAAGACATTCTTTTCCGTATCAACAGAAAACAAGAGCAATACTTTCAGGGATTGTCTTAAAAACAAATGTGAAGAGAATAATGTCACATGGAGGATAATTCAGTTTTATTAAAGAGTAAAATGAAACATGCAATTATATTATTTCCAAGGTGATGGATGCAATTCTTGATCCTTGCTTTGAATTAACTTATTAATTAATATAGACCAGGGTCTATAATGAACTGTAGCAATAGCAAATTTATTTTAAGCCAGCCTTTTAGGAGCCTAAGTGTAAAATGTAATGGCTTAGAAAGATGTAACAACCAGCCAAATTTAAGATTAAAAGCCCAACCATCCCAATAATGATGTTCTTAACTCTACAAGTGGAGGCTGGAAGGACCCCCACAGTATTTCCAGACTTTCCTAGACATGACTACAGATAACACTTTACTTTGACAATAGGGCCAGCTTTATCTAAATGGATGTTCTAGCTATCAAGGTAATCAGTCTGAGGAAGTATTTGGCTGTCTTCTTGTGAATACTAAACTTCTGAAGTACCTGGTGCGGGGGTCACCATTGATAATTCTTGTCACATATCAGTAATTGTGGGAGAAGAACAAAAAATCAGAAAGGAAAAACAGTAGCTGTTTAAACATTAAAGAAAGAGCTGGATTTGTACAAAGCAGTTAGAGCAAGAAGCACATTTCACTTTCACAGTACCGATTTACCATCTTGATAGATACTGTCGATAAATGCAGGTTTCAGCACATCAGAGTCACAAACTGGCATGATATGGAACTCACTGTGGAGTTTAACTGTGTTACCTTTCAGTAGCGCTGTGAGGATAGCTAAATCAATATCCTGGTGTCCTTCCGATCCCATTCGAAAAACTGTGATCTGCAATGTTAGAAGACAATACCAATATTGAAAACAGGGTAAGTTTTAAAACAACTACTTAAATCAGGGCAGTGTGACTTGAATCTTAAAATGTCCTGACGGTTATGAGATAATCTCACTTTATTTGCTTTATGAGAAGCTCATTAAATAGGATTAACATACAGCATATTTTGTGAAATAAAATTTGGTAAGATAGAAATTCCACTAATGATCATATGGAAAAAAGGTGTTCAGTGACACTTCCAGGGTGAAATTGGAGATGAAGGACTGTTAGTGCTCCAAACAGATTACAAGGAAGATTTAGGTGTATTATAAGTCTGAACCTAATTGATAACATATGGCATAGAAAAAATATTTTCAAGTGATATCAGAAACTTATTCAACCTTGTGATTCTATACAGGAGAGAGTTTGATAAAAATCTAAGAATTATGCTTCTAACAGGTCCAGGAATGTCTTCAGCCATTTCATGTATCGTCAATGACTCTTACTCTAAATTATAGGCTCTGAGGCAGTGAGGGGAGATACACAATTCATAAATAATAAGAATGAATGTAGTGCAGCTGTTCTTTCTAGCTAGATTCACTCTTTGTTAAGATTGTACTGAAACATACAGAAATGTAAATCCCCTTGCTTCTTTTGTTGCCATAGCAATAGCTGCTTTTGAACCTCTGGTGCAACAGAGATTGCAGCTTTTTACTTGTGCCTTTCCTTTTCTTATGAAAACTACATCATCATTGTGACCTGAATACTTGTTACCTGCTTTTTTCTTTTGTCAATATGGATTGCTTCAATTCCCTTTTCTTTAGAATAAGTGATACTTTAATTAGAAATTACATAAGCATATTTTACATTCATATTGAGCAACATAGATTGTTTCCATGTTCCTAGATTCCTACTCATACAGCACTGAACTGCAGCAGCATCTGAGACAGAGCAAACATCAGGGCTCCAGGAGTCTGCCACCACAGAAGAAGGAGCTAGACAAGTCTGAAGGACAAGGCAGAACTTTGGTGATAAACTTCAATTTGATAGCTGTAAAGCGCTGCAGAGCCTATCCCAGGAAATCCAGTGCAGCTCTCCTTTAGCACCTATTCTACTTTCATTTGATCCTACAGCTCGATGAGTTTCAGAGGCTTTGGCATAAATGCTGGTAGCACAGCATCTTAGAGGCTGAAAAGCAAATTGGATAAAGTAATAGGAAACTGGCTTAGCTCAATTAGTCAATTGAGTAAGGTGATGTCTAAAATAACCAATGTAAGAAATCACTTACATTAGGCAACCTCCCCAGCTAAAGTACACTATTTCCAAGTTAGACTTAGTTTGATCCTGCAAATTCTTGACACAAAGCATAAATGATACTTTAATGAAGCATTTTTTCTCCCTCTCTGGAATATACAGATGTTTCTGGCAAACTACTTGATGGCTATCCCCATGCCACAGCTTCAGAATGGGACAGAAAAGAATTAGAAAAGGAATAGAATAGTAACAGAATAGATTATTTCAGTCAGAAGAGACCCTCAACAATCATCTAGTCCAACAGCTGATCTCTTCAGATCTGGCCAAAAGTGAAAGTACAGAATGAAGGACATTGTCCAAATGCCTCTTAAACACTGACAAGCATGGAGCATCACCCACCTCTCTAGCGGCCTGTTCCAGGGTTTGACCACTTTTTTGTAAAGAAATGTTTCATGATCATTTTCCAGTTTTCTTCCCATTTCCTCAATGACTGGCAATGAAGCTTTCCCTGCAGTGCACGCAGTCTGCCCACAGGTAATGTGAGTAGAAATAGACATTTCTAGGTATGTCTCATCTCAAAACACAATCTGTATGTGAGCTGATGGGATCAGACCCTCTGTTGTACATGGTCATGATGTGCTTCCCATGACACAGATAACAAACTTGGAGGTAGAACAAAATGGCATAATATCCTTCTCTGTCTTTAAGGCCTCAGGAGAGGCAGTCCGCCCCTTAGGGACTGGACATACTGGAGTTTAGAGGAGGAACAAACAACATTTCAAACTAAACACATGATCAGTGAACTCCCAGCTTAATAAAAAGTAATCATATAAATTGCAAGCACTAAACAGCTTATCACCACAGGAAAATTAAAGAAAGTACTTTTCATACATTGGACCACATATAACCTTAAACTTCCAATTTCTTTTTCAACCGTCTTCTCTGCATGCATCCAAAAAATAAACCCATCAGCAGAATAAAGTGTTGCTGTATTAAAAATAAACTGTAACTATTCAAATTAGTTATATTAGAATAAAAAGGTTATCTTTCCACATCAACTATTGCTTTAATATTATTTTAAAGAGACTAGAATAATTCAAGTAGAAAAATAAAGGGGACAAATAATTGGGAAAAAAAGATGGAAATTGAAAGAGTGCGCAAGACTCACACTAGATTTATAATTTCGGGGTCATGTCCAAAACTGAACTAGAATTTAACCAAGGAACCAAGGAAAAATATCATACTTCAATCAATCACACAATCATAGAATTTTTTAGTTTGGAAAAGACCTCTAAGATCATCCAGCTATGAACACAGCACTGCCAAGTCCACCACTAAACCATGTGCCATATCAATTCATGTTTTAAATACCTTCAGTAATGGTGAACCCTTCCCTGGACAGACTGGTCCAGAGTTGACAAGCCTTTCAGTGAAGATTTGTTTCCTAATATCCAATGTGACCCTGCATCTGGTGCAACCTCAGTTGTTTCCCCCCATCCTGCCACCTCTAACCTGGGTGAAGAAACTGATCTCTCACCACAACTGCCTTTCAGGGAGTTCTAGAGAGTGACAAGGTCTCTCCTGAGGTTTTCCTGCTCCAGGCTAAACATCTTCAGCTTCTCTAGTTGATCCTCATCAGATTTGTGTTCCTGACCCTTTCCCAGCCCTGCTGCCCTTGTCTGGACATTCCTCAGCACCTCACATTATCACAAGATCACAGAATATACTGAGTTGGAAGGGATCCACAAGGACCATTAAGTCCAACTCCTGGCCCTGCACAGGACACCCCAAGAATCACACCATGTGCCTTAGAGTGTTCAAATGCACAAATATTCAAATGAATATTGTACAAAAGCTTCCCTGGGGAGCCTGTTCCAGTGCCCAGCCACTCTCTCAGTGAAGAACCTTTTTCTAATATCCAGCCTGAACCTCCCCTGACACAACTTCTGGCCCAAAAACAAACACAGGAGTCAAGGTTAGGCCTCAGGGAGTGACCCTGATCTCAGGCTGAGCACAAGGGGACAGTCACTGCCCTGGTCCTGCTGGCCACTCTGCTGCTGACATGAGCCAGGTTTCCATTGGCCATTTTGGCCACCTGGGCTCATGTTCAAGTGGCTCTCAAACAAATGCTAACTTAATTCCAAAATGCTCTGAGTTTAGGACCTCAAAGACTTAGCTGGGACTGTGGACTTACGTCTTTTCTGAATGCACAGAATCCTTTAGGCAGTAAACAAATATGTCCAGCCTCTTCTTATGGTTTAGATTTACTGTCAGTGTCCATAGCTGCTTGCTCTCTGTGGCAGAGTCACTCCTGTGTGAGTAACTGAACTTTTGTCCAGGCAGATACTCAGAAAGCAGGAGTAACTGAGCTTAATCCTATTGTATGAGGCTATCAGTTAGAACATGGCACCAAACCCCCCCCCCCCCAAAAAACCAGTCTGGCTGGAGCGTGGGCTACAAAGCAGAACACAGCAGAAAATCTGAGCACATACCAACCCCTTTACACTATAAATATTGGCAGACACAGGGTTTTTTGAGTTACCCATCCATAACAGCTGGCTGGGTGGCATCCGCCTCTCCTTCAGCAGAGATGTTACTGTTACTCCCTGACTCTGAGAGATTTTTTACCTAGCATCAGATATCGATGGGTTGATAAACAACATTTTTCTGAGAGCAGGATTTAAAATACATACTGGAACCTTTAATTTCTGTAGTCAGAGGCATGAGGAAATGGAGACATGTCCTAAAGTATTTATGCAGAATTCACACTTAGAAATGTCCAATATCCCTAGGTCTACAAAACACTGTCTGTTTTGCTGGAAACCTCTTGTTCTGGTGTTTTCTTCCCCCCTAGTTAATGGGTAAGATTTCACGTCTGCAATGTGGCCACCTAAGTCCAAGAGTCATAAAAGTATCTCACAACCTGCCAGTGCTATTTACAAGTGCATTGGTGGGTGAATCTCTGCAGAGAAATGATAAGGAACACCCTGGTGCTGTCATAAGAGGATATTGGCTGGAGCCCTGTTAGAACGGGATACGGATGCTACTGCACCAGAAAATATGCTGTGCTAAAGGAAAATATCTGTGCCAGTAACCTCTATTCCCAGCTCCCTCTTGCTGGATGAATGTCCTGCATCTTGGTAGAGGCAAAAACAACAGAAAATTAAAGACTTAGAAACCCATTCAATAACTCACTGCAAAGAAAAAGCCTTTCTTTTTTCAGCAAAGAGAAAGCCTAAGAGCTTTTCACTGATCTACTGTAGACCCTTTGAGCCTGTTGTTGAGTTGTACCCTCTGGACAACTTTAATGGGAAAAAATACAGACGGAAGAACAACCTAGTAAGGTTTGCATATGGGATCCAGGACATTCCAGTAGAAAATAATAAATCCCAAGAAGCTTGTGTTAAAACACTAATATATGCTAAGGACTTGCTTACATACCTAAAGGAAGGGGATAAGAGTTGCAGTTTTAGTCAAACTACCACTATTATATGACTATTCTTCTGTATTGCTGTGAAAAAGGGAAGATTAGTTTAAAAATAATTTTTCTCTATGCTGCTCTGTCTAACATGGTAGCTCTGAAAATGTTTCCTATATTTCATAGGAGCATAATGAAACTATGTTAGAGAGTAAAACTAGCATTTTCTCTACACAGCCATTTCCTTTGAGCCAAAAAACAATTAACATCCGAAAGAAAAAAAAAAAAAACAACAAACAAACCAAAATCAAGTACTCTTTTTTTTTTTCCACATAGGGATTTGGGCCATATTATTACCTCTATGTGGCTGGTATATAAAATTGTTGGTGTTTAACTCAATTATTTCAAAATAAAATTTTTTTCTGCTCCTCTGCCACACCACTGGGTGTTTTGGGGATGGTCTTTTTCTGCTTTCCTCCTTTCATTCCTCAGTGTTCACACTGTTTATAGGCTTGAAATGACTTTTTCAGGTAATTTTCTGAGCCATATCAGTGAGCAGCTGTGACTTCCAGTAGAAAGTATTTAAAAAAATATTTTTCTTTTCTTCATTACAAATATATTAGAAGCTGGGGTTACCATTCCTTACAAACACAAAATTGTATTGCACTGCACTGAAGAGATAGAAAGACACCTGAAACAGGCAAATGAATGATCAGAAGAGGTTGCCCAACAAGCTGTAAAGCAGTTGATAGGCAACTGGATTCTTGATAAATGTCTTGATTTCTTTTGTTGTGCCCATAGTAACTCACTTGCAAAGTACAACAGCAGATATTCTCAAAGCTGGGGGCAGCTGGGCTCCTTTCAGGTGGAGATGCTCGGGACCTGACAGTCAAACTTTTGTTATCACAAACTACCTTTCATTTTCCTTCACAAAACGTGCCTGGTAAAATGCATGAGATTTCCTCTTAAAAGAAGGAGACAGAGGCTCCCCCACTAAGGTTCCCCCTCCAAACAACAAACCAACAAACTACAAACCAACAAACAAACAAACCCAGCAACAAAAAGTGGGGGAGGTCTGCCCTCTACCTCATTGTAGATTTTACTGAAATATCTTAATGTGAACAGGATTAACTTCCAGGAAAATAAACTAGCTACATCCTCATTCTGCCTAGGAAAATGTGGTAGGAAATCACTGAGCCAAAACGGACCTTCTTTGTGAGCAGGATTACAGCACTCTGCGAGAGTTGCCAGCAATAATTACAGTCCAGCAGGGCAGAAACCTAATTTTCAGGCAGGCCAGGTAGAAAGCAAGTAAAAACCAAGAAGATGGAGTAAAGAAGAGCAGCAGGATAGAAAGCAAGGTGGGAGGAGGCTGGAGAGGTGCTAGGGCGAAGCAGAAGGAAAGTATTATCTGACCTTGGACTTTACCAAAAGCACCTATTTTAAAACTTTTTTGCTTTCTGTTCATTATCTGTTCATCCTTGTTTGACAGATTACTTTTTATTTCCTTTTCTTGTACATAGTTTCTGGCTCAGCAGGGCCAGTTTAGCCTTCAGTGTTTCATTCATTCTTTTATTTTTCTGCCTTCATGCTAGTATTGCATTGAGCTCCTAAAGACAAAGTCAGGTAACAGTGTTTTACCTGAGACCACTGAATACCAAACATACTTTCAGAAATTATTCAAACACTGAAGAGAGAGAAGAGACAGAGACACACTGAGGATAGACAGAGATAGTACACTGCCATGTGAGATTTCCCCAGTTATCTATGAATGTACATGCAGGGTTACCTCAGACATAGAAATTACAGCTGCCCATATGTAGTCCATAGTAGCACCTCCCAATCAAAGCACCAGCTAAGACAGTGATACCTCAAAAAAATGCTGAGGAGGAAAGACTTCTGAAACAGAAGGAAAATGCAGCCATAGGTGAGACAATCCCTGAAATGGCAGGAGCACTGAGACACTTGAGGACGAAGACCTGGCTGCAGTAGGTTGCAATGGGTCCTAAACCAAAAATTCCTGATTTTTTTCACCTTGTTCTCTTACCTTCAACAAATGTTCACACTTCTGTCCCTTACTCATCTGGGTGAGGTAGACCTATCATGTGTGACAAGGATAGGACTTGTGCAGAAGATAGACAGAAACAGTGCTCGTGCCCAGATTAGCCAGTTTTAGGACATAAAAATTTGTTTTGCTGTATAGAATTCTTCCTAAGCCACCATAACTGTGTCACAGTTTGCCATATTCAGGCCTAGCTGGATAGGATTAACTTTCATCCATATGAGCTGCTACGTATTGGACAATATGTACATGTTTGTACTCCACATGGGCAAAGTTGATTTTACCCCTAGAATGAGATGCAAGAGCAACAGATAATAATCATCAACTGCAAATTTCCCAGGCCATAGGATGGTAATGAATCTAAAAACTGTTCTGAAATAGTGTTTGGTGAAATAAGTGATGGGTCATAAATATTCTTTCCAACTACCAGCATATTCAGTTCCTCTTTTTATGCCTTTACTAGCCAAAAAGTGACTTTTTCCCTCCAAACACAGCACTTTTTTCCCCCTAGGATTTTTGCTGAAAACTCCACCGAGATGGAAGAACTCATTCTGTTTGAGGACATAGTAAGGTGTCAGGATTAAATCTGAATAGCTATGCAGCACAAGGCTGTACTTGGTACTTATTCTATAACATGTGAATATTTTTTTTTTACAGTACAGTTAACCTCAACCATTTCATAGTATGAAGAGTGAGCTGAAAAATGCCCAGATTTTAAGCATGCATTTGTTTGGAGAGGGAGAGTGATGTGCACAACTGCACAGAAAGATGTTTTACGCTGTGTCATGAAAGAGATGAGATGAAGAAGAAAAATAATTCTTTAAACCTCACATTGACTGCACCTGCTAACTAGACAATGGATAGCTGAAGATGAAGTAGAGCAGTGATGCACCAAGTGGGCTTGCTTTACAAACTTAACATTCTAAGAGTGCTGTAAATTATTCCTGCATTTAGTGATGTAATTGTTTCTCATCATTATTTCATTATGACATCAGGAGAAAATATATGGTGCTTTAAAATAAATTTGAAGTGATTTTTTTTCAGCTACCTCCAGAAAATTTCTTAGTATCTTTAAACCTCACCGCTGACATATAAACTTTTCTTATGCATCTCAGTAACATAAGCCAGAATAAAACCTACCCCTTTTCTAAAAAATGCAGATGCAATTGTGAGATCTGAAAATCTCTGTTCTAGAACACAGTTTAGTTCAGCAAAATAGGAAATTGCTTCCAAAATACATGTCGACATTTATAATTTAGCTAGGCCTACCTAAATATTTCAGCGAAAAATTACCCTGAAAATAAAAATGAGAGTCTGATGAAAGAAAACATTAAATGAGGCCAGTTATGCACAGTGTCAAAATGGTTCAGATAAGAGGGGAAATAGTTTCCCTTTTTCCTGAAGGAATGATACTGTTTTAACACAGGTGAAAAGTTGCTTGATGAGGAGGCATAAAAAAAATCAAAGTGAGCAGGTGAATCAGTGGGTCATACTGCAGAAGCAGGGGGATGGCCAAATTAGAGGAAATTCAAGAACAGAAAGATTAGAGGGAATTGTGTTTAGGGAAAACCTAAGTTAAGTAGTTTGCTATTTTGAGGAGTACAAAGAGAGAATTCCAAATGAGGAAATATGAGGGTGCAGGTATGAGGGGATAAGTTTGAATGTTGATTGCAGAATTTGAAAATTTTACATCTCCTTCTTCATTGTGCCAGCACTGCAACATTTCTTGTTTTAATTTGATTTTTCATAGACTCAATGTCTAATAAAAAGCAGGGAGCAAGCAAATCAATCACTGCTTATCAGAAAGGCAGCAGTTCTGCAACTGAGCATTGACATAAGTTACTGCAAATGTTTGGCTTTCCCTATACCTGGTACCTTTTTTATGCAGACTGGACACCTGAGAGAGCCTTAACAACTCAGAGAAGAGGTTACAGAAATCTCACAGCTCTGTCCCATTTAAAATAGTTTCTATTTTATGATGTGCATATACTGTTTAAGTCTAACAGTACTATCAAGACTTTGGAATAGAATACGCATGTTTTCCAGTGGAATAAATGACCAGAAATGTTTGGGTAGCAAACCCATTTCTTTTTCCCTACACAACAGGCTTCATATTGGCAAGTTAGGACATTTCACTGCCTGAATCGACAATCTCCATGGTTAAAGTTGTTGATATATGAGTAAATACAAGTTGTGGGTCACAAAGCATACAAGCAGGGTAATACTAGTCAGACATTGTCCTTTAAATCACTGGGCTGTACACATCTCAGACTGTGAAGTTAAGCAGAGATATGATTTTGTGTAGACTTGCAGTGTAGAAACTTGTTAAAATCAGCCAAAAAGAGAACAATGGTTTTAACTGCTGAGATAGTCATCCAAACATTGGTGTAATCCAAGGTCTTTCATTACCCTGATTCAGACAGGAAATGTGCAGGAAGTGTAATGTAGTTCACTTCCTGCAACTCTTCTACTACAACAGAGAGTTCTTGGAGGTTTTGGCAAGGCACTGACATAATGGATAATTCTTCTGAAACATAAAAGTCACAAGTAATGGAGAAAGTTCATCACCGAGATGGATATTCTGTTACTCTAAGAAAAAAAAAAAATTCAGTTTGGTCATTCTCATTGTTGTATCCTGAAAAAATGTGTAATGCAAGTCATGGCCCTAAAAAATACTGTCTGCAAGACACATACGTCTTCTACTCTGAACTGAAAATGTTGATCTTAGCAGGAATTATTGTGAATTGATTGGGTGGCAACAGTATTAATGCTGGGGACTGCTGCTGCAAGTTAAACTTCAATTTCTAGTTTTCCTTTGCAACAGTTTTGAAATAGTCTGATGGGACATGGATGCCCAGATTGCTTTGCTATGGATGATGCAGACATATTCCTGTTCTGTATTAAGGTTGACAGTGTCATGACAACACGCAGAGACCAAGCAGCAAAAATAGCCACAAACCATTAATTCCTTAGCTGGATTGCTGGTGAGACTAAATAGGCAGTAGTTGGAAAAGGCAGCACACTTAGTGTGAGATACTCCTGTAGGACTGTAAATTTGCAGCTCCTGCTTTATCTACAGAAACCCTGCATTTCATACAGCAAGCTCCTCATTTCTGACTGAGATATTACAGCAGGAATGAGTGGGTCCCTGTGCCCCATGTGAAGCCACAGAAAGGATAATTTTATTTTCTAAGGAAGATAAAAGAAATTATTACTTCCCAAACACAACAGAGTCTAGCAGTAAGAAAGGTTTCTGAACATAATCATGGAGTATATAAACTGCGTTGAACCCTTCCAATTCACTAATTGCAAAAATTGGTTTTTATTATCCAATGTGGAATTTTGCTGTGTCACTAAGTACTGCTTTGCCTACAATTTCCTTATCCAGAAAATTCAACAATACAACAATTCAGTATGCAGTTGTCAGTATTACCTGTTAACAGTGTAACTGGAGTAATGGATATTTTCATAAGCTTTTATTTTTAGAGGAAAAAGAAAAATTCTGATTTTTATTTCTGTAGCTTCAATTTTAACTGCAAAATAAGTAGGAAGATAGGAAGTAAAAAAATTGGTAGTAAATTGCATTAGTAGCTATCAGATGACTTCACTGTATCCACCAAATAAAACAGAAAATATTTGCTTACAGAGTGTAAGCAACAAAAGGAATATTGGTCTTTGTAGCTGTATTCCAACGTGGAGACGGCACAGCAGAAGTTCAGGATGGACCCAATAACTGAATTTCACACTTCTGCTTCAGTGGTAGGTGTGACATTTCTGAAGTTTCTATTAGCAGATGCCCTACCTCATCTGACAGCAGCTGAAAAGCAGATGGTATGACCAAAAGCTATTCCAGGGTTCAGTGTAATACAGCAGCTGTCTTCGTCGTTTTTTTTGTTGATTTTTTTTTGTTGGTTTTTTTCTTTCTTTTTGTTTTTTTGGGGGGTTTGTGTTTTTTTGGTGGTTTTTATTTTGTTTGTGGAGTTTTTCTGTTTGTTTGTTTGTGGTTTCTTTCTTTTTAAATAGGTCATTTTCTTGTGAAAGTCATTCTCTGAATCACTGAAAGGAAGAAACTGCTCCTAGGATTAGATTTTTGTTATCTGTGGAGTCAACTCAGCTGACTTCATGTGTCTCCTTGGCAGGTGAAAACACAAAATATGGTCTTAGTTCTTTACCAAAAGAAGAAATCAGGTGGAGTTTGCAGAATTAAATACCACTGCTCTTTATCTTAACACTTATGGAGGTAGAACCTAAGTACTTGATTAATCTTAATGATTTGGATCGGGTGGATAGGAGGTTTAACCTTATCCAAAATTACTAGAGTAGCACAGACAGTCCTGAAGTGGATTGGCACATCAATTTGACACAGAGGACAAACTATCTTTTAGTACACTTTATGCTGGAAATCTCACAGTGTTTCCATGGGAGAAACAAGAGCTGCTTTAGCAACCAGCAGGTCTGCAGTTACAGGATGCTTTTCTGCTGCCAAATTACATGCAGTTCACAGCAACTATGCTGCAAGAACTACAGCTGAATTTCACTGTTTGAGAAGACACCAAGCCTCTTCAGCTTCCTCTCCAAGAGAAAAAATGACATCGGAATCAGAAAACATTAGCTGGAATTATTTTATTGCTTTTGAAGAAAAGTTTCTTGAAAAAAACAGACCTAAACGAACTTCTGACCTCTCAGAAGGGCCAAAGAAATCAACTGACAATATACTAGTAAATTCTTAAAGGTCCATCTGATTTAGCTAATATTTAAATCAGATAAAGTCTATGCTAATAAATAGTTGCAGCCAGTATTCAATTAGCATATGAATTCACTGAACTTGCACATTCAGCTGAAACGCACAATGTTTTTTTGCAGCCAGTATATGAACAAGTCAAACTCTTCCCCATATAAACTCTTCCAGAAGCATGGACAGGTTTGCTACAGCAGCCTTTTCAGTCACACAGATCTGAAGCCATCAAAGATAAATAAGCTTTATTTGTAGTCCATATAGAAAAGAAACTGCTAAATGACTGTGAGACGCTGGAATGTTAATGGTTGATGACTCAAACAATTGAACACTTGCAAAAGCTTTGCTGATGATGCTCCAAGTAACCCCCAGGTGCAGAGGGGTGCACACCCATCTCTGGACGCTACAGCTGGGTGTTGAACAAGGGAAGGGAACAGGCTGAAAGGAGGCAAACCCTGCGAGGTGGGATGGTGTTTTTAAATCATGCCAATGTCCTTACACTAGAGGCTCAGCTTCCCAAGAAGCTTGAAGGTATTCATCATTTCTGAAAACTGACTTAACTACTCTTAAGATGACTTAAGATGAGCTGTAAAATTGTGACCCATAGCTTTGCATCATCTGTGTAAAACTCCCTGTTCAGCAGAGGTACCTGGGCATTCCCACTGAACCTGAGTGTAGTATTAACCCACCGGACTTAGTGTTTCATGGACTTCCCCCAGCCCCAATGGATCAGGACTGTGACCATGGCTTCAACCAACAGACACAGAAATTGCAACAATCAAGTCTCATCTGGACCTGCAGGGGGTAAATATCCACCCTTCTAATCTCATCCTCTTTTTCTTTCTTTTCCCTTGTACATTTTCTTAAGTGCTAATTTTTATGCCTTTTTTACTGTTGAATTTCTAACCAAAACTGCAACATTTTAAAATTTCCCAAGTATCTTATTCTATCTCAATTTTCTAAAGTTTGCAAGGAAAAGTTTGATATTGAACTTCCTACAAATTTTGGGTTTTTTTCCCATGCACTGCTTTTCCAAGTACCTCTTTCCTCTTTGTGGAAATGTGTTCCATGAATGAATGGATGCACTCAAACCTATGCCCATTGACCACATTCCCCTTGTACTGCAATTCCTTCTTTCAATGCAAACAATGAGATTGCTTAATGTAGTCACTGAAACTTCAAATATTCAAAAAAACAAACTAAGCGGAAAATGACCATGGTAGTAATAAGAAAACAAACGTAACCAGCAGGTGGTACACACTTTATTGCTGGAGTTAATGTGCCATTTTTTATTACTAAGGTTCTTAGATTGGATCTATCCTGATTCACAACAATTTCCATTTTTCTATTAAATGGATAACACTATTTTGGAATAATTAGTTTTATGACAAACATCTCTCACTGCCATAAGTGTGGTTGTTTCCAAGAACACTGACCTTTCTGTGTTGCCAATGTGGCCTTTCCCAGGGGCTGCCCAGTGAAGCTCCACAGACAGACCCATGCAGCTTGCTGGAAAACACATTCTGGCTTCTGAGAAATTCACCTTGTGATTTGTGAAAAAAAAAACACTCCAGTCTAAGCTGCAAAATGAAGTGCTCCCAAAAGAGTAGAGCAGTCTTTTGTCAGAAAACTCAGACATCAGAATTACTGTCTTTAAGTGAAAATACTAAGACTAATTTGCTTACTGAGACAGAAGTAAATGCTCTTTTGAAAGCTGAAAGTAGACTTCTGACCTATTACTCAACACAATTTTTTTTTCAGGGATGACCAGGAGTGAAGTCTCCCAGACGGCATCCTGACTACATAGCTTTTGTGTGCTCCTGTTTTAGGAATGCCTTGGCATAACCTTTTTAAAAGAATTCTATGTAAATATAACAACAGAGCATCCCCATAAATAATCTATAAAGTACTATCCAACCCTTGTAATCTACAGTTAAATGTGCACAGACAAGTGTAGCATACTTCACTTTAAATAGATTTTTATACCATAGCCCTCATTAAGCCCCTTAATTCAAATACAATTCTGAACAAAACTCTGATACTTGAAATGTCAATTCAGAAAAGTATATAATTTCATAAAAAATATTCATTGTATTGAGAAGTGAAAATTGCTCAGTCTTGCAAATCTAACAGACCTAGATCATTCCTCTTCTAGGGCCTCCCCTTATCATTCATCTTATGTATTTCATATTTTATTAAATGAAAAATTTAAACTTAATAAAGTAAATGGAACATTCCACATAACAATATTAATATTAATATTAATATTAATAATATTAATACTGATGCTTCCTGGGCATACAATTCAGAGACTAATATTTAAGAGTGAAATCCAAAATGTCAGAATGTGTAAAATCTTATGTTCTGAGAAACGAGGTTATTTTTGCTCTGATTATGCTTTTTCCCTGGCTACAACACTTGGGTCAGATCATATAAGAGATGCCAGTGTTTTCACACATTCTAAGCAGGTAGAGAAGGAACAACTGTTTTTTAGAAAGCTCCTTGTTCCTTGCATTTGTCACCTGCATTTTATTTTCTTTCTTCTCACACGTGATTCAGCTGTATTGAGGTACTTTACGAGCATCTTCCTGCCCGTATCCTGCCTGCACTCAATTATTTAGTGCATTCAGTAATATGACAAGACTCTCTGCACTGTCTATTTGTTCTCTATCAATTCATCAACCACAAAATCAGATAGGCAGGCACACTGACCGTGAACTTAGAGAAAACAGCCGTGATCAATTTAGCTGCTGCTGAGCTCTGACAATCTGTTGCATCTTCCTTCCATGCTTTGAAGGGTTGATCAGACTAATGATGGTCAGTTCATCAAGCAGTGTTTTGCTTTATGTACAACCAAATCAGAGTTATGCTTGAAGAAGGACAGGAGCTGAGACAGATGTGGCAATATGAAGCATCTGGCTTCGTAGGAGCAGTGAAGTCACCAGTCACTCCTGGGAGTACTTCACAACCCAAGTGCATCCATTTCCTCTGGCTATGCTGCCTTCAGCCCTCTTCTTTTACATATATACACGAGATTGTGAGTTTTACAGGGCACCATTAGGAACCATACCTCAGACATAAAACCTTTCCACCACTCCAATGTTAGAATTAGCTGGGTACAACTTAGGTACTAGACAGAAAAAACTATTCTAATGCATTATCTTTATGTATGATAAGTTAGTGCTATAAATTCAAATTCAGAACACTAAATTTTGGGCACACCATCTTCTGGCTAATTTCTCTTCACAAAATTAGTAGGTAGAGAATGTTAGTGGTGACAGATGTTGCATATCTGCAAAGAAAATTATAACAAATGCACAACCTTGCTTGGAATAAAATCTTGATGTGAATACTGCACACAAAATCTTCACAGTTATTTTTCAGTAGCAGCGTTTGTTCGAAGCCTGACAACTCGTTCTGGATTTATATGTCTGGAATAATCAAGAATTGCATTTTTCTATCTAGATAATTCAATGTCTGCCTATCTGTCGTTCCTTCTTCATTCCTGTTTTTGTGTCCTTATTCCTTCCTCTCTCCCTTCCTCCCTCTCTTGCTCATTCTTTTCTTTTTTCTTCTATCTATAAGTATGTTTTTTATGTCTATATGCAGAACAGCTGTTTACAAGTAGGTGCCATTACTACTACTACTACTACTACTACTACTACTACTACTACTACTACTA